>JAESVK010000619.1:947227-1042256 GCA_017140935.1 Hamamelis virginiana
TTTGGCAGGCATGACATACATTATAGGGGTATCTAATCCAACGGTCAGTTTTCCAAAATTACATCACATGCGACTCTACTGTTAGATGCTTACTTTAGCTTAAAGTAAGGTGATGCTCATAAGAGAATTTCTATATATATATATATATATATATATATATATATATATAGATATGTTGTAATTCTTTGATGCTGTAAAGGTTGAGTGAATTTGATTAGACTTTCTAAAAGTTTTGACAATAAGTTTGTTACCTCAAAGTATCATATATCTCAACATATATTCACCATAAAATTTAATATATAAAACTACCTACCTCACTCAATAACATCATTTATCTATGAAATTTCTTTCATTTAGGCAGGTAAATCTTCATTTTCACAAACACATGTGTGCGCAGAGAGAGGGAGAGAGAGAGATTCCATGCTCGATGAATGGGAATATATCGATGATTTCATGCATGGAATTAGTCAAAAACAAAAACAAAAGCAAGAGTCAAAATAAAAACAAAACAAAAGTCTAGGGACATACTTGATTAATGGAAAATGATGATTGCGCGGGGTTGGGTTAGAAATTTAATGATCGATACAAAAACAAAAGTCAAAATTAAAATGAAAGCAAAGGTCACGAAATACATGCTTGCACTGTGATGAAGAAAAATTAATGAGGGTAATATTGTCTTCAAAATATTAAAAATACCTTCTTCTTTTTGACAGTATATATATATATATATATATAAAGCTAGATATATAGAATTGAACTTTTGCCTTCCACTTTATAATTCCAACAAGTTACTATTAGGGGAATACAACTATATATAGTTATCATTAAACATCGGTATAGATTATGGTAAAAAATAAAAAGAAAGAAAGAAAGAAAGAGAGGGAGAGTTATGGGAGAGAGAAAGTGGCCGGGATTAGAAAGGAAAAGCCATTTCTATCAATTAACTCAACCTTACTAATTTGATTCCTAGTTACAAATTGAAAGAAAGTTACATTTAATTTATACCAAAGTAGCATATGAGATGACAGCTAGTTGAAGAGACAAATATAGTAAGGTTTGACCCCTAAGCCTCCAATGGAACCACCCAGCAAGGCCCTGCCATGTGAAGCTTCTCCTTCCTATTAAAAATGAAAAAACCAACCAGAATAAGACATCTCTCTCTCTCTCTCTCTCTCTCTCTCTCACACACTAGAGGGACTAACCCTTTAATGGTGTCAACACAATAAATTAAGTTTGATTAGTTGTGACTATCTAGCTTCTTAATTAAAATGATTATATATATATACCATAGTCTATTGAAAAAAGAGAGCTTAGTGTCAAAACAAGTATATAATATTCTATAATTGGAGGAAGGGAATAGAAGCTAGGGGGATCGAAAGCAGCAGTTAGGCCCATAATAAAACTTGAAACCAACTCTTCCATATTACCATTGGCATCGCTGACAGGCATTTTTATAAATAAAACATAAATATGGTTAAAGCTTATCAAGTGAATCATTTTTATACATTTAAATTACTAAGTGGTCGGTTAATTAAGTGTAGTTTATTTGGCATTTCTCTTGATTTTGAGTTATCTCAAAAGACTTTACCATTTAGGCTTAACTAATTAACACCTTCACTTCAAAATTTGATTGATCATACAAACTTATAAACTCTATCATAAAAATGTCTAAGAATATTTTTTATTTTATTTTAAATAATTAAATAATATGATTATTTTAAGTATGTGCATGTACATGCATGACATGTGCTTCTTAGAATGTATTGCTAATACATAGCTGGAGCCACCCATATATTTTCAACAACAAATAAAAGTGTGTATTAAAGAGTTCTAAAATAGAAAATTTTAATCATATATCCCCTGCAAATTTATTACTCTTTCAACAATCATACATCTACGATTGATGTAGATTGTAGATAGTAGCTACAAAGATACTAATTACACGTGCAAAGCACATGACACTTCCTAGAATACGAATATATCTATATATATATATCAAAGAAGGGCGGATAAGAAGAAAATTGTTCCTCTCAAAAAGAACAAGGTATTAAACAAATATGAAGGAATACTTGCACTGGTTTTGGCTTATTTTCTCGTTCCTTCTGCTGATTTTTGTTATGAAGGTCGTGGTTTTGGTATGGTGGAGACCAAGAGAAATTGAAAAGCACTTCCTTAAACAAGGAATCAAAGGACCCCCATATCGTTTTTCTGATGGGAACAGAAAGGAGCTTGTGGAGTTGATATTTAAGGCTTCATCTCAACCCATGCCTCTCTCTCATAACATAGTCCCAAGAGTTCTTTCCTTTTATCATCACTGGAAGAAAATATATGGTAATTAATTGATCCGTTTCATTAATTTTGGTTACTATAACTTGGCTTAATTTTCTTTTAAGTCTTTTATGGCCTTATTTGGATTTTGTGGTACAAAGTTGTTTGGTTGATGGGATTTTGTTCTCTTCGTTTTCCCTTCCCGGCCTATTGTTTTTCTCTACCTGTTGTGTTAATTTTATTTCTTAATGTATATTTTGGGCCATTTTATCTCTATTTTGATTTTGAAGACAGATAAGTTGATCTCTATGTGTGTGTGTGTGGAATTTTGAGTTTTGGGTATGTTGGAATTCATAAAGTGGATAGTTCCTCCTTTGCTTGCTTTCTTCCCCCCTCAATTTTTTTTTTATTTTTTTTTTATTTTTTGGATTTAATAACGAAATTAATTGTTTTTGAGTTGTTTTAGATTGAAACTTCCTATAAGTTTAACTTAATCTAAATGACATACAATACCTATCACTTTCCTACATATTAATTTCTTCTAATGTTGCCATCTTGGGAGAATTGTGAAAGTTTTAGGTGATGTGGATTTCTCTCTCTCTCTCTCTCTCTCTCTCTCTTCTTATATATATATATATATATAAGAGATTCAATATATGTACTCGATTACTTAGTTTTAGGGATTAATAAGCAAAGGAATGTCTGTCTTCCTCTCCTTGCCCCCACCTCTCTCTCTCTCTCTCTCTCTCTCTCTCTTCTGTTACATCAGAGTTTCAACTCTCTCTCTCTCTCTCTCTTCCGTTACATCAGAGTTTCAACGTTCATTATGAAGTTGTAGGTATTCGTCGTTGTTTGTTAGTGGAATAGTTTTTGGCCTGTCTTCTAGCTTCTCCTTGCACCCCCGGAACTCTCTCTCTCTCTCTTGTAGGGTCAACTTCATCCATGGTCCTTGTGAAAGTTGTGGCTGTCATGTTTTCTTCCGCTTTCTGCAAACTTGATATTTACCATTTTGAGCTGTACCATCTTTTAATTTTCTCAAATAAATATCATCTTTTCATTTTCTCCTTAATGTAATTTATTTATTTATTTGTGACATTGAAGAAGGCATAAATGGTTCATATAATATTGCAGGTGCAACCTTTCTAGTTTGGTTTGGAACGACGGCTCGCCTCATCATCTCCGATCCCGTCCTTATTAGAGAAATCTTCACTTTGAAATCTGAATTCTATGAGAAAAATGAGCAACACCCACTTGCTAGAAGAATTGAAGGTGATGGTTTGTTAACTCTCAAAGGAGAAAAATGGGCTCACCATAGAAAGATCATCTCTCCAGTCTTTCACATGGAAAATCTCAAAGTAAGTTAATTCTCTTTAGCATGAGAGAGAGAGAGAGATATCAAAATTTTCTTCTATTTCTTTAATTTGTTTTTATTTCATATATTGATTAATTTGAATTTTTTTTTTTGGGGGGGGTGGGGGATTAAATGATTAATTTAGCTTATGATACCCTTAATGGTGGAGAGTGTGGCCGGAATGTTGGAAAAGTGGTCGGCGATGACAAATTCCGGCGAGGTGGAAATTGAAGTGTCGAAATGGTTTCAAACATTGACAGAAGAGGTGATTACAAGAACAGTATTTGGAAGCAACTATGAAGATGGAAAAGCAGTTTTCCAATTACAAGCCAAGCAAATGCTTTATGCCTCCAAACCATTTCAACACGATTTTATCCCTGGATATAGGTAATCATCAGTCACAACATAAATTTATTACATATATAATAATATATAATAACAATACCATTCATAATAATGATGGCAATGATGAAATAAATAATCTCAGAACTTGTTGGGTAATCCACCCATCTTAATAAAAATAAAAAATGTTAATTTTACAGCAATTGACATGTTATTGTCAACTGTCATATATTAAGTGGTAGTGGTAGGCTAGACGCCTAGACTCAGATAGCTGTAACAATGTGTTTAAGAACATGGTTAAAAATATTCTTAGGGAATATACTTATATAGCTTCATCACTTCACATTATAGCTGATATGGTAATACTCAATCACTTGACATGGTATCTGATTTAGAAATATAACGTACTGATTTGATATTGCCATGTCACCTACCATATATATTAAATGATAGATGGAAGAAGATAAAATCGAGAAAAAAAAAAAGCCGAAGAGAGGCTAATTACTCATTTAATTACAAGAATATTGACATGTGTAGACTTCTTTTCAGATTTTTGCCAACCAAAAAGAATAGGAGTTTTTGGAAACTGGAAAAGGGAATTAGGGCATCGCTAATGAAGCTAATCAAACGGCGGATAGAAAATTCTTGGGATGGAATCCCAAACAGAGGTCCAAAAGATTTATTAGAAATCATGGTGGATGCAAGTAGGCGAGAAATCATATCAAATTCTTCTTCTTCAACCACAATTACCATCCACGACATTGTTGAAGAATGTAAAGGCTTCTTCTTCGCCGGCAAGCAAACGACGTCGAATTTGCTGACGTGGACAACCATTCTCCTAGCAATGCACCCTAGGTGGCAACAATTGGCACGTGAGGAGGTGTTGAGGGTGTGTGGAGCACGTGACATACCAACTAAAGATGATGTTGCAAAGCTTAAGATGGTAAGCTAAAGCACATACATAATTAATTACATACATACGTACACTCAACTTTTCTATGTTCAAAAGATAATGAAGTTACCAAAACAACCCAACTTTTTGGTGGTTAGCGGAATCAAACAAAGTGGCATTTTAGTCTTTCTGAAAGTTCTTCACAAGGATGAGGTAGCCTGATGGTTTTTGTTCAAAAAGGGTTTCTTCTTTCTTGTCCTTTAACTAGGATTAGAAAGTTGTTATCCATTTACGAAACAACCCAATCCAATGATCTATCCATCTCTATTTTCAGGCCTCTTATAATATTATACAATTTTATCTAAAATAATTTATTTTAATTAATATGAAATAAATATTTTGAGAAGTCAATAATTGCGATGAAAATACCAACAGTAAAAAATTGTTAAAAAACTCTCATAATTTTTCATAATAATATGTTGAGAAACCGACCATTAATTAACTTAATTTTTAGCATGCATAAATAGAGAGTATTTAATTTAATAATCGATTTCTTAAAATTTTAAAAAATGTTCGAGTGTTTCATAAAAATTGAATTCTCCTCTCTAATCCAAGGGTGGGTAGCTTAGTAGTTAAGGAAGCAAGGCTAAGGACATATTAAGTCTTTTAGTCCTGGGTTCAACTCCCACTGATTACTGATATCCTAAGCCACGGACCGCAAGGCGCAAATCTTGTTTCGAAAGCCTTGTTCGGAATGCAGAATTTAGTCTGGTGCGCGCAAGCTGGTCCAGATTACCTATATATATATATATATATATATAAAAGAATTCTCCTCTCTAGCTTTTATGTACAAATTTATAGTTGCAAATGGGGGCCATCAACAGAAATTATAGTAAAAAACGTCAAATTATAACATCTCGTGAAATCCCACTCTATCAATTGTGGTAACGGCTCCAAATTAATTTCTGTGATAAGGGAAAGTAAATGGAGTCATTCAATTCCGTATGACAGCCAAACATGCCCTTAATATGGTTTTTGGTAACAAAAATATTTAGAGTGCAATTTGGTCAATCTAACTTTCATTTAATCAATTTTATTTGCATTTGCAGCTGAGCATGATCCTCTACGAATCATTAAGGTTGTACCCACCAGCCGTGGCAGTAAGCAGAAGGGCCAGGATTGACGTGCAGCTGGGAGGCTGTAAGATCCCCTGTGGCACTGAAATCCTGATACCCATCGTGGCTGTCCATCATGATCCCGGACTGTGGGGCCACGATGCAACTGAATTCAACCCCGCCCGATTCTCACAAGGTGTGACCCACGCTGCAAAGCATCCAACCGCATTCATACCATTCGGACTCGGAGCACGCAGATGCATCGGGCAAAACCTAGCAACATTGCATGCAAAGCTCGCTATCGCGGCAATCTTGCAACGGTTCTCATTCGATCTTGCACCGAGCTACCAGCATGCACCAACGGTTCTGCTGCTTCTCCACCCTAAGTATGGTGCACCGATCATTTTTCGAAAATTTCCCGACCCCATAAATCATCAAGATCATGGATCAAGATGACTTTGAGCCGTCTAAGCAAGTAGTGATCGATCATTTGTGTATGTGTTCACAAACTCACTCACAGTTCAGCAATTCACTCTCTTGAGATGTATTTTTGCCTACCTTGAATGACATCTCATATAATCTACATTGAATTACACATAATAAAATGCTACTCTTTCTAGCTGACTTGGCATCTTTCGGATGCCATGTCAGCTCCCCAGCTCAAAAGTGGAGGGGATGTTCCAATTACACGTCAGCACCCCATCTCAAAAGTGGAGGGAGAGATATGTCAAAGGTTTTGTGCAGATGCCAAAATCTTTGATATGAAAGCAAAAAGAAAAAGGAGTTCAGCAGAGAACATTCAAAAATGGCTTCCATCTTTTAGCAAAAGCCAACTCACATGGCCATAGGAGTCGATCCAGAAAATATATAATGCTTGAGAAGACTATATAAAGAATACGAAGCCAGAACACCAAATTGTTGCGCAGAAGAATAGCATTTGGCTAGAAAAAACTCCAATTTCAGCCACCATCCAGAACTATTTAACAACAGATAAATTAACATCATCTACCAGTCTAAACCGCCTCACCTTATACCAAAACCACTACCCCCATGCAAAACCCCAACATGTCGTATTAAATCTACCTCACATTCTACTGCAAAACTCCATGCCTCATCTCTAAGAACTAATTTTGTCTTTCCCTCTGCAAACCTCCCATGACCACTGATACTACCCACCATCAGTAAAAAAATACCAATACTTCAATATCTCTACTCAAACCCAAACCTTGGAAACAGCTGCCATAATCATCATCTTCAAACTTGCCACATTCTTCCAACTAATCATCCTCAACCATCATCAATTTCTTCAAAGTTCAAACTACCACCTATATCCATCATCATATCTCATAGAAACACCACCACTAAATTCAATCCCCATGAAACAATGACTAAACACGAAACACCTTCTAAGTTACCAAATTTCATGCAAATGCAATATTGTACTAATTCATTGGATGCTTGAATCCTATAGGAAGACTTTCTAGCCCCAAAACAATCCCTACTAAGTTAGGGACTTCAAGGCCAACATTAAGATGTTGGGAATGGAGAATTAGAAATGGGAATGATAATCAGGAATCAGAATTGGAATGGAGAAATCAATTTGGGTTATTCCCAATCCACTGGACAACACAAAAGTGTTGACTCATACCATGAAATAAGGAAAACAACATTTTTATAAGCCTAACAGTATTGTAAAACATTGACATTTACATATAAATACATATATGTGTGTGTGTGTGAAGCAAGAGGTATAATTGGAAGCAACATCCCAGACAATAGAAAAAGGTCATAATGCCTGGATGAGAATGATAATGCTTCTAACCACATATGCATTACAAACCATAAGGATGTTAGTTACCAAAATTATATAAATAATAATGTAGGCGATGTAAGGATACGTTGAAGCCTGATCAATAAGTGCAATCCTAGGTCTCTCATGGTTTATATTAATTAATTGTTCAAAACAACTTTCCCACCTCCTACAATCCAAAAACTTCCAGAAGAATCGCTAATGTTCACTCCTGATGCACTTTAATGTCATTCATGTCTGTGAATCTCCTTTCTCTAATAGTCTAATCATCAGAATCTTGCAATCCGTTCTTTTTCTACCATCCCTTGTACCAAACTTCGAATATAATCTTCATGCATCAGAAAGATAGCTTTGCCAATAAGCCAATTGCTTCCTTAACTTCATTTTAACACACTTAAGCATCAATTCCTGCTTCTCTTAAATAAGAAGCTCATCCTACAAAATAAGCTGAGTGTTTGAGGGATGAGAATGTGGCAATGGGCTAAACCAGGATTAGGTTGAGAGAAATTTTTGTGCTGACCTTGGCCTGGCTCATCCTTGCCCCACTAACAACTCTAAACACACCCTGCCTTTTATTACCTGTCTTCACTATTACTTAAGCTTCAACAGTATACATGCAAGGAGCACCGAACACTCTATTTATAAGTGGTAAGGTTAGTAACTTGGTTACTGAAGGAACTCCAGGGTAAACTTCATTTCTCAAAAAATGGGTCTCTCTAGAACTCCAGGGTAAGCTCCAGGGAATGAAGAGATTTTTGAGTAACAAAAGACAATGTTGACGCTTAACATATTTTACTCCTCTGGTGCAGAGTTATCTCAATTTTTTAACATTTAAGCTCAGATACAACCATGACTACATAATGATGAGCTGAGAAATTTGTGGTCGTAAGTATATAGGAATTAAAGCCATAGTTCTTCCTCAATGTTAATAAATCAGCTTCCGTCCAAAATTATATATATATATATTGAAGAATTTGCAATATTAAAGGTGTACAAGGTGTAATGACTATCATAAGAAGGGACAAAGCTTCTATTACTTCTTCCTCAGCATTGTGACGAGTTTGTTGAAATAGGTTATACACAGTAAGTATGGATAGTAAGCTTGAATATAAAAAACTTCTATCCATACTAGTTGTTTATAAATAATCTTTGCTTAATACAATTTGCATTTTTACCTGATCAAAAAATAATAGTAATTCACAAGCTTACGTTTGGATAGTTTGAGGCCTTATCAATATAGTGCAATCAAAGGCCTTACATGGTTTCGATTTATTAAATTTTGAAAACAACTTTCCCACCTCCTCCAATCTAAGTCCTTCCCCCAAAATCTCTAATCCTCAGTTCATCACTCTCAGTACACTTACAATAATTCATGCCTCTACATCTCCTTTCTCTAATCATAGGGGGCTTGCATAAAAATTTTCCCTTTTTTTTTCACCATCCTTGTACCCAACTTACAAAAAACTTCATACATCAGAAACTTAGCCTTGCCATTTGCCTTCTTAAAGTCATTATAACACATTTTAACATGAATTCCTACTTCTCATAACTTAGAAGCTCATCCAACAAAATGGACTGGGCATTTGTGGGATGAGAATGGGCTGAGCCAAACTTAGAGTGAGGGGTATTTTTGGGTTGACCTTGCTCTGGCTCGTCACTGCCCCACTAAAAGCCCGAAACACACTGTCTTATATTAGCCATCTTCACTAACACTTAAATTTCAACTACATGCATGCAAGTAGCACCCAATGATCTACTTATAACTTATAAGTGGTAAGGTTGGTAACTTGGTTACTCAAGGAACTCCGGACAAGTTCCATTTCTTGAAAAATGGGTTTTCTCTAGAAAGACCTAAGGCAACACTACTCAGAAGTGTATAGTAATGGGATTTTCAAGGAACAAAGATAAAGTTGACACTTAACATCTCTTACTCCTCAAGTGTTGGAATAAAAATAGATAAGAAACAACTAACAAGTGCAGAGTTGAGATAGCTTCTTAAAATTCAAGCACTTATACAACCCTGACAACATAATGATGAGATCAAAAATTTGTATATGTAAGCATACGGGCATTAAAGCCTCTAGTTCTTCCTCATACATTAATATAAATCAGCTTTTGTCCAAGATAACATATATTCATCAAAAAAGAATACCTACTAATTGTTACAAATAGTTTATCTTTCTCAAATGCTTAAAATGGCATGAACATTCAATTCCAAAAAGAAGAATTTGCAACAGTTAGAGGTGCACAAGGTGTAATGACTAATGAAACAAAACTATCATTAAGAAGGGACGAGCCTTTATTATTTCTTTCTCAGCATTTTGGTGAGCATGTTTAAATAAGAATACACAGTGAGTATGGGCAGTAATCTTGAATGTAAATAACAAACTAGCTCATGTAAGCATACAGGTTAGGAATTACAAGTTTGATGAAGATGAATCTCTTGGAGGAGTAGAGACCTGGCTCTATTGACTGCAGCAAAGCAAAGGCATATATGGTCCTCAAGATCCTTAAGATGGTCAAGGAAATTGCGATGGTTCTTCTGAAGCTGCTGCACCACCCATTGTATAGGATGCTTGTCCTTGCCCCTCTCCAATCCAAGGCGAATGAGCAGCTTATCACTCTCAACAGCCTCATGTAAACGGGCCACAAGGCGATCAATTGTATTAAGATCATTGTTCAAAACAAAAATACCCCTTGCCGCAGCATCAAGCTTGGCAAAATGGGCAACTTCTTTTCTACTCAATTTGGGTGGAAGGCAAGCACTAGTGAACAATGCCCCACCACCCGCAACGACAGCAACGAGGGCATGACCCGCAATGGCAACAGCAGAGACAACAACAAATACAGTGGCACCAATTAAACAAATTGCTCCACCGGTTTTAGCGCAGTGGCGGCGATTATGGTGGGTCAGGGACTTACGGCGCCGGCAGTCGAGCTGTTGCTTGAGCTGCGAAAAGCAACTGCGCATTTCGTGGAAGTTATGAGAATCAGGTGAAGGGAAAGGGTTATCAATACTGTCAAATTGGTGGAAAACATCAAACGCCCAATCGAAATGCGATTGAGCAAGTGAATTGGAATCAAGAGGAAACGTATCGAGTAAACCCAGTAGAGGCGCATAAAGCGCGCGGGCACGACGGACGCTGTGGTTAAGAATCAAACATAAAGACGACGTTTTCTCACTGTGATCAAAGTACAAAGACACAATACTGGTGAGCGTGCTTGGCATCGCATGGCGAAGAGCTTCTTCAACGCATTCTCGGTCTGGTCGAAGGACTTGCGATAATGACACCAATTCATTTTCCTCCTCGTTCTCATGGTCATTGACCAGAATCTGGGTGCGTATTTCGCCATAAGAATTGGTTTGGAGAGCGTGATTGTAGTTGAGGTTAATGGTGGTGATGGGTGACTGATGCTCGCTGCTCGTTCTCGATGTCTCTTCTTCTCTCGAGTTTCCTATTGAGAACCCAGAAAACTAGTTCAGGCAATTTCGCAAACACATACCAGTCATGAGCTTTTGCAATGTATTCAGAACAATTCTTACCTTGCGGAACTGTTGAGATGGTGGTATTGGTTGTTGAGGAAGATGGTGATGGTTGCCGTGATTTGAGAGAGAGGCAGTGCCGCATATTGTACAAGAACAAGAATGTATACATGTGTGTATAGATTGGTCTGTAATTAATGAAATTATATCTATATATAATTTCTATACATGAAATTGGAGGCGTTGACGAAAAAAAAAAAAAGAAAAAGAAAAAAAGAAATCGGCGGCGGCTGAACTCAACGTGGACCCACTCCCCTCTCCCCAGACAAACGCCAGCACCAAGACAAACACATTCATCACAGAGTATAATACATTTACGTCCAACTTCTGTGGAATTTTTTTTTTTGGGTAGGGAAGACTTATATAGAATTTCTATCATCAAACATGAGAAGTAACAAAATTTAGAAATAAATAAAATAAATAAATAAAAAAACATGAGAGGTAAAAATCTCGTAAATGGAAAGAAAAACATTTTTTCCAATGACAAAATGCTATTATGGAAATTTTTTTTGTTAATGAAAATTACTGTTGCTGCTCTTTGATTTTGAGTGATGAATCAATAAGATGAAAATGGTATTCTATTCAAGTGTGGATCCTCTACTTGGACTTGGGTATGCTTGGATAATGTGTTACGATCTGCATGCTCTACTTTCTCACTTAGATGATGTGCAGAGGATTCGCATCATGACACATCACCTAAGCACAAAAAAAAAAAAAAAAAAAAAAAAAACTTAAGAAAAGGATCCTCAATCATGAAATACAAAGTCGCATGCACTTTATCATCTTACTTCAACTGCATTTAGCGGCTTCATCCAAAGGCTTTAAATATCGATGTCATCTTCCCATGATTAGGTACATGGGCGGAGCAATGTTTGGGCTAGGGAGGGCTATAGCCTGCCCCAAATTTGCCAAATTTTTTTTTATAGTATTCTTAATTTTAGACGCCAGTTCATAAAACTGACCGTTGGATTTGATGCTCCTTTTCTGTATGTCATGCCTGCAAAAAATCGCTTACTATTCATCGACCCCAGGTTGCTAGGAACCATCACTCGCTTTGTCTCAAGGAATTCTTTGATCATGCTTCTTAATAGCCTCCAGATCCATACATTTGGGGCACAGATATCCATGCCCAACAATCAAAATGTCGCTTTATTATTTGATCATGGTAGAGTTTGGTCACTAGAGTAGTTTTACCTAAACAGATCCAACGGTTGGTTTTTCAAAAATGTCATTGTGAAAATATATAACTTATTTGTTATTCAAAATATCACCATTTTTTTAACGCCAATTCTTTCAAAACCCAATCGTCGGATCACTGTGATTTTTTGCAGGTATGACATATAGAAGATGGGCATCTAATCCAACGACCAGTTTTACAATATGTCATCTAAAATTAGCCATATGGAGGCGACCAGATGTAAAATTGCGTCAGACCGGTTTGATAATAGCATTACTATATATATATGTGTGTATGTGTGTGTGTGTGTGGTGTGTGTGTGTGTCTTTGGTGCTTATTCGTTCTTTATCCTCGTTTTTATCCTAGCCCAGCGTAATACTAAATCCTGGCTCCGCCCCTGATTAGGTACGATGTTACCCACAGTTTATCATCTTATTTGGATGTGAATGTGGCATCTTCTCATACTTAATCGTTTGACTTGAGATCAATTGCCTTTGTATTTGCTTGAACTTGCTCATTTTTAAGGCTTTGCTTTGTTTATTCTTGAAAGGAAGGTTTAATTGGTTGTCTACAAAACCATAGAAGAATCTCAAACTTCTCTCCACAACAACACATCTCATTCTCATGGTAAAATGTTTTTACTCTCGACTTCTCCATAACTCATGCCATAATTGCCATTAAACCATTTTTGTTTTAAGAATGACAAAATGATAAAATAGAATCCCTTCCCAAGAAATAATTGCCCAAAACAACCATTTGGTTATGAGGAAATTAAAGCAAAATAAATACAATGATGCTCTGCAGCCTGCCAATGCCTATTTGATTACAGATAAGCCATTTGAACAAAAATTGAAGAAAAGAAACAAGGAATACATTTGTCTATTGACTGCAGCAAAGCAAAGGTTACAAATAAGCCTCCACTTCGTCAAAACTATCATTAAGAAGGGACGAGCCTTTATTATTTCTTCCTCAGCATTTTGGTGAGCATGTTTAAATAAGATATACACAGTGAGTATGGGCAGTAATCTTGAATGTAAATAACAAACTAGCTCATGTAAGCATACAGGTTAGGAATTACAAGTTTGATGAAGATAAATCTCTTGGAGGAGTAGAGACCTGGCTCTATTAACTGCAGCTAAGCAAAGGCATATATGCTCCTCAAGATCCTTAAGATGGCCAAGGAAATTGCGACGGTTCTTCTGAAGCTGCTGCACCGCCAATTGTATAGGATGCTTGTCCTTGCCCCTCTCCAATACAAAGCGAATGAGCACCTTATCGCTCTCAACGGCCGCACGTAAACGGGCCACAAGGCAAGCAATTGTATCAAGATCACAGTTCAAAAAGAAATTACCCCTTTCCGCGGCATCAAGCTTGGCAAAATGGGCAACTTCTTTTCTACTCGATTTGGGTGGAAGGCAAGCACTAGTGAACAGCGCCCCACCACCCGCAACGACAGCAACGAGGGCATGAGCCGCAATGGCAACAGCAGAGACAACAACAAATACAGTGGCACCAATTAAACAAATTGCTCCACCGGTTTTAGCGCAGTGGCGGCGATTATGGTGGGTCAGGGACTGACGGCGCCGGCAGTCGAGCTGTTGCTTGAGCTGCGAAAAGCAACGGCGCATTTCGTGGAAGTTATGAGAATCAGGTGAAGGGAAAGGGTTATCAATACTGTCAAATTGGAGGAAGACATCAAACGCCCAATTGAAATGCGATTGAGCAAGTGAATTAGAATCAAGAGGAAACGTATCGAGTAAACCCAGTATAGGCGCATAAAGCGCGCGAGCACGACGGACGCTGCGGGAAAGAATCAAACATAAAGACGACATTTTCTCACTGTGATCAAAGTACAAAGACATGATACTGGTGAGCGTGCTCGTGCTTGGCATCGCATGGCGAAGAGCTTCTTCAACGCATTCTCGGTCTGGTCGAAGGACTTGCGATAATGACACCAATTCAATTTCCTCCTCGTTCTCATGGTCATTGACCAGAATCTTGGTGCGTATTTCGCCATAAGAATTGGCTTGGAGAGCATGATTGTAGCTGCGGTTAATGGTGGTGATGGGTGACTGATGCTCGCTGCTCGATCTCGATGTCTCTTCTTCTCTCGAGTTTCCTGTTGAGAACCCAGAAAACTCGTTCAGGCAATTTCGCAAACACATACAAGTCATGAGCTTTTGCAATGTATTCAGAACAAATCTTACCTTGCAGAACTGTTGAGATGGTGGTAGTGGTTGTTGAGGAAGATGATGATGGTTTCTGTGATTTGAGAGAGAAGCAGTGCCGCATATTGTACAAGAACAAGAGTGTATAAATGTGTGTATATATTGGTCTGTAATTATTGAAATTATATCTATATATATAGAATTTCTAGGGGAAAATACACTTTGGAGGCGGCTGAACTCAACGTGGACCCACCTCTCTCTCTCTCTCAGTCGACTCAGTCTCTCTCTCCATAGAGACAAACGCCAGCACCAAGACAAACACATTCATCTCTCTCTCTTAAAAGAGTATAATACATTAATACTACGTCCAACTTCTATGGAATTTTTTTTTTTTTTTTGGGTAGGGCAAACTTATATAGAATTTCTATTATCTAACATGAGAAGTAAAAAAAATTGGAAATAAAACATGAGGGATAAAAATCTCGTATATGAAAAAATATTTTTTTTTTCCAATGACAAAATGCTATTATGGAAATTTTTTTGTAATGAAAAATTATTGCTGCTCCTCTTGATTTTGAGTGAAGAATCAATAAGATGGAAATGGTATTCTAATCGAGTCTCGATCTTTTACTTGGATTTGGGTGATGTGTCACGATCTGGATGCTCTATTTTTCTCACTTGGATGATGTGCAAAGGATCATGACACTTCATCCAAGCACCAAAAAAAAAAAAAAAAAACTCAAGCAAAGGATCCTCAATCATGAAATACAAAGTGTCACGCACTTTATCATCTTACCTCAACTGCATTTAGCAGATTCATCGAAAGGCATTAGATATGGATGTCATCTTCCCATGACTAGGTACGATGTAACCCACAGTTTATTATCTTATTTGGATGTAAATGTGGCATCTTCTCATATTTAATCGTTTGACTTGAGATCAATTGCCTTTGTATTTGCTTGAACTTGCTCATTTTTAAGGCTTTGCTTTGTTTGTTCATGAAAGGAAGGTTTAATTGGTTGTCTACAAAACCATAGAAGAATCTCAAACTTCTCTCCACAACAACACATCTCATTCTCATGGTAAAATGTTTTTGCTCTCGACTTCTCCATAACTCATGCCATTAAACCATTTTTGTTTTAAGAATGACAAAATGACAAAATAGAATCCCTTCCCAAGAAATAATTGCCCAAAACAACCATTTGGTTATGAGGAAATTAAAGCAAAATAAATATAATGATGCTCTGCAGCCTGCACAATGCCTATTTGGTTACAGAGAAGCCATTTGAACAAAAATTGAAGAAAAGAAACAAGAAAAACTCAGATTCAGACATTTGAAAAAGTTCATTGCTGCGCATTGCTTGGAACTGGAATTACATCTTATTTTTGTTACAATGGGTATCTTCTCAGCCAATACTGCATACTAATGCTTGCCTTTGATGCAAAAAAAATACTAATGCTTGCCTTCGATGCAAAAAAATATTATATGCCCCATCATTGTGCATCTTTTACAGCATTGAAACTGTCTGCAAAATCACAGAGCTGCAACAACCCAAAACAAAGCAAAAACAATATTCATCAAACCAGTATGATTAAAAATGACAAAATAAGATGTGGTGATTTAAGTCACGAGAGTGGATAATCCTAATCTTCAGATTCTCTGACTTTTTCAATGCAAAATTGGTAGATGAACTAAATTCAATGCTCTGCAAAATTGCGACATTTTGCTCCATTACCTATATGAAACTTGTGATTGAGTGACGGATCAGAGACATTGCATGAACATCGGGTGTGAAACCATGACTTTATTCAACATTGCAAAAATGGGTCGAAGAAAATTTGACCAAATGTTGACGGGGACCAAAAAAACAAACCAACTGCCAACAATAGAAACTGAAATCAACTGCATTTAACTCCATTCAAAAAACAATAACAAGGGATTTCCTAGAATCCTTACTTGAAACTACTTCCTGGAAGTTATAAATGCTAGGTCAATTTCAGCACTGCAGCCGTAAGACTTCTGTTTTCAGCTCCCAACCTAAAAATGAATATATCCAGAGAGTGAAATTGTCCCAACCCCAATCATCTTTCTTAGAAGTCACATGTTGCTCCATTTAGATGGATGCTTCAGAATATTGCAGGAAAGAGTAATATTCTCCCTGGATGCTGGGGGATGTCAATAATCAGGAAACAAGACTGTCCGAGCCCAAACCAAACAAGTCTAACAGCAATTCCTTCATAACATATTAACAAAGAAAGTGCCATACAAATTCTCAAGGAATACAAAACCAAGAAAGCATCAGCATCATGCATGGCCCCCTCAAGGTGGCATTCTTTACTTGGATGGTGGCAGGGAACAAGTGTCATAAGAAAGTGGTGGAATGAGTTGATCACTTATTTTACATTGTATGATGGGCTCTGAGCTTTTGGCATTTGTATTGTCCCTATTGGAATCTGGTGGTTGGAGCCTTGATCAGCAATTGATTAGCTTTCAGTGTGGTAGGGTAGTTCTGGAAAGAAGAATGTAAGCAAAATTTGGACAATGGTGGCATACTATCCTCCAGAGTATTTGGAAAGAGAGAAATAGTAGAATCTTTGACGAGGTGGAGCTAGAAGTCTATTGTGCCTTTGGATAGGCTCTGAGGTTCTTAGCAATTGTGTCCCCTTTGTAAAGTTTTTGGATTCACTTTGCTGGTGATTTGTTTGTTTGGTTTTTATGTTTTTCTTTTGAGTGTATACCTCATGAATACATGTGCTTTTGCCCCCTCATTTTCTTTTTAATAAAATTAATTATTCATTAGCAGAGTGAAGCCAAAGCATTTCTGCAATCTAGTTTCTGGGCAGAAGAGCATAATATGCACACCGGGTGCTTCTATACAGCTACTCCATCACATTAGGGATGGGAAGACAACTTTTTTCCATGATTTCTTTGATTAAATATAATATCAGGGATTAAGTAAATCATTTTGTGCAGTGTAAAATTCTTCAAATGCCCAATAGTGATTTGGTAACAATCTTGTTACCCAACATTTTGATAGACAACAAAATGCATCCAAAGTTGCAACACATGCAACGAGTGAATTTGTTAAAATTCAAAATTTTAGTGTGCGAGTTGTCATCCTAAGGTGGCCATCCTCAAATGGGCTTTCCAAAAATTTTGTTAATAAGATAGTTACCTCATCAGTGCTGTTGCATACCACAACAAGCTAATAGAGGGGCTCAGAAGTTTGCCAGAGTGGTTTTGCTTTTCTAAGTAAAGATTTGATGGGGGGACTTTAAGGGGTAGGTTTTGTTTCTATTCTTATCCTGAGTCTTGACTTTGAATGAAGTTCTTGGTTGGCCGAACAAGAAAAAAAAAATTCCAAGTTTCAATGAACACCACCGAGTTCCCATAGTTTTATACGTTTCAAAGAATGTAAGTTACCATTTCTATATGATTGCAGTAGATCTTACCTTGAGGAAGGCCATCACTTCTTAAACCCTCCATCCAATGGAAAATATGTATTCCAAAGTAGCATGGAAAGGGAAAGCCCGACCAAATCCAATTCCAGATACTCCTGGCAAACAAACATTCTTCATTAACTTAGAAGAGCTTTACATAATTTCATTATACCCTTGCTCGCACTGACAAGGACACTAACAATGAAAGACAGCCAAGCCCTGCACTTGGAGTTCACAACTTTACCTCAAGAGCAAGATTGTTAAATCTAAATCACATTCAGTTGGACAGATCTTGAGGTTGCCTTTTTTGATATGACAAAAACAGTTGTTCCAAGTTTTTTCAATCAGTACGACATTTTTATGAAATTTTCAAGTATTTACTTAATTTTGAGCTATAATCATTTTCTGCATCTCCATGAGTTGATATCTATACAATTATAAAGGGAAAGAACCTCGTTGGGGTTCTCACAGTTTTGTTCTGAAAAGGCCCCCCTATGTTGTATTTCAATTACCTTTATAGAATTACAGTATAAAAACTATACAGACAAAGTAATAAATTGCTCTAACCAACAGATTGAATTAGTTTTTGACTTTCATTCAAACTCCTCCCAAATCTCCATTTTTTAAGGAGGATATGCACCACAAAACCATTTAACCCACCAGTCATGTTGCTCTCTTGCATTATAATGGAATTTTTATAGTATTGTTAGCACACGCATGCATTGCGTATGCAGCCATCCCACTACCTCTAGTATCTATAATGGACCTATCTTTAGTACAGTACAAATCACTTCCACTCCAGACTTTCCTTGTGCTTCTAATAGCTTCCCATCTTTTAAATAAAGTTCTAACTTAACAAGACACTCATTAGCAGCAGATATTTTAAAATTTTAAGCATTTAGCAGACAATGAGCCGCAAAAGACAACGAGAAGTGTCACGTAAAGAAATAAAATTGAGCCATAGCCTGCCACAACAAACCGTGCAACCTATGGTGTGTAAAACAAAAATCATGAAGGAATAACTGTGATGGTATGTACAAGTTGGAAAATTAACAGTTTGAAGCATTTCCATGTCAAGGAATTTCAGGGCAGCTTTTACAAAGCTCTTAGGTTACTTCCGTTATTAGGAAACATTATAGAAGTTAACCAACTGTTTAAATTGGAGGAAACAACCAAGCAAAGAAATAAATCATACCAATGGATTGTCACAAGTGTTTCTGTAGGGAATCAATTAGATATGGATGCTGCCCCACTGTCTACACTGAGATAGAGGTAGCAAACTTAATCCCATCTCCATCTTTAGTCCTCTTCATACCTTTTAACGCAAGGTATACAAGCCTTAATTTTGGTCATGAAAAGTGCATGGGAAGCATGGATAGATTCCTCATAATGAAACCCCATGTGCTGCCAATGATACGAAGGATATTAGAATATTTGCAAGTGAACCCAGCAGAATGCTTATATCATACTAAAGAGCATGACATTCTAGAATAAGAATTTCTTTGGCCTTCAAAGTTAGTACAACATAATATTAAGGTTACATAACAACAGCCTGTGTCCATCTCACTATCCAAAAGATAAAAACTCACATCAAGTCTGATAGAAGGCACATCTTGAAAATCAAAAGCACCAAATTGCATGGCATGAGAAACAAATGGACAAATATACTAATTACAATCATGTGCGTGGAAAATGATCTGATTAGATCTTTAGATCCGCCGAATGTGTACATAAAAAAATATGATTAACTATGTAACCTGATAGGAACCATCTGCCATCAAGGACTCCATGTTTTGATCTTTAAATCATAAACAAAGAAAACCTTCAAAAACAGATCAGGGAATCAAATATTGAAATCCTGTTCTCCGCCAATTAATTACATTATTAGGAAGCAATTTGATAACAGTTACCTCGTTAATAAATGAAAAACTATCTTAAATTTTATAGAAATATGCTAACAGAATACAAGTTCATTGAATCCAACAAATATAGAGGACCAAATAAGACTCAGATGGGCAAAAAAATAAAATTTCTTTGTAAAACAATAGGAGTTCATTGTACAGGAAGATATGGTTATTCAGTATTAAAACTACAGAATAAAAATGTACAAGCTGCAAAATTCCTTTTCGTATTCACAATTCCATGACACCAATGTTGTTAAACAAAACCTGTTGCAAAGAATGAATTAAAAAAAAGGAAAAGAACACTAATGTCCTGATCAACTAACAGTAAGCCTAGAATCACCCTTATTTAAGTTTTGTATCTCCATCAGATGCTCATCGTCTGAAATGTGAAGCGTATGACGAAAATTTGTCACTTCTTCTTCTTCCAACTCAAAGGACCAGAAGCGTACAATGCCTCAATATTGCAATGATAGACATGTAGCTCTGACCTATGAACTTCTGGCACCATTCCTCATTAGTGGGATAGGAACATCCTTCATCCCCGTCCACAAAATGATTCAGCATCACTACAATGACTCTCAATGTCTTTACTATGGTTTGTTATGTAACAAAGTGATACGGAATAAAGACTGTTATCAGTAACACTACAACTACCAACAGAGGATACACTGCTATCAGTATCGGTGGCTACAGTTCCTGCAACAAAACTATCATTAAACCCATATGGTTTTCCCCTATCCGCACCTATTTCTGAAAATCTAGCTGCTCCTGTATCAAAGGAAGCATGCATGTATTTTTCACCCAGTATTTTTTGTGGGGAAACAATTTCATCTACCTTTTCAGGAAAGGGGGATGGATGCCCTGGAAACACTCGATGACAACTACCATTTTTTTCAACTGCTCTCCTCTTCTGAACAGCTACATCAACATGAGACAAATCAAGCGGTGACTGCCTCTTCAGAGTTCTGGTGGAGACCATTTGGGGCTCTACAATTTCATTAGTTTTCTTGACTGGAAAGCAATCACCCCCGACATGAGGATTTGTCCTTACATCTGCCTGCTTTTTGATCGTCGACTTCATACAATTTCCAGAACCCTGTTGCATAAGGCCAAAATAAAATGATAATTAGCCAAACTAAAGAGAAGACAGCCAATAAAAATTATTAAGAGCATGCGTTGTAACAACAGGAAATATGATGTGTACAAAAGCCAAGGACAATATTATAATTCAACTACAATAATAAGCATCATGAATAAAAGAAACAAAAAAAGTCATCCAAAGAGCAACCAGTACAACTCTCAAAATAACGAAATCTTCTAAAGACTATTGCATCTAAATGGGAAGTACATACTACTTGTGACCTGCTGTAGTTTATGTTCTCCCTACTTCAAAGTTTTGACACAACGCTGACCATTGTCTCAAAGTTTAAATATAACCATCAAATCATAAAATTCTCAGAGCCCAGAAAACAAAATAAGGCCCATGCACCACCTGCTAGAGTAATAAGTAATAACCACACTAAGCGAGACAATGCAAAATAATATAAAAGGTATTGAATTGAAATTACCTTCCCAACCTCGAACCATTTTCCATCTTCCCAAGACAGTCTGACCCTGAGATGAGATCCGTGGACTCTGAATTCCTGAGACGTTCCAAGTAGCCTAACCAAGTAGCTGTTCCCACCAATAACCTTCGTAATTGTTGCTGTTTTCCAAGATAGATTATGAAACACCTCTACAAGAGCACTGGGAATCCAATTATCAGCCCCTTCAACAGGAGGAGGACAAGGCCTGATGGCCTTTCTAGGTACACTCTCTACTACTGCATCATTGGTCACAGGAAACCAACCATACTTCACTCTGTAAGTGTGTCCATTCCCAGATATTATCTCAGCACAAAGCCAAGCACCTGTTACAACCTCCTTTTTGCTCAGTACCTCCACTTTATGCCCTTTCCTGAATCTCATAATGTCTATGATTTCAATACAGTGAACCTGCCATGAAAAAGAAATTAAAAAATTATATACTTAATGTAAAAAAGTCACCCCTGCAATAACTTAAACAATGCCAAATGAATAATAACATGGGGACAGGAACCTCTGAGTACATTAGCAGAGGAGGAAAATAAAAGAAATCTAAAAAGGTTAACAACTCAACATATTCATAAAATTCCTCAAAGATAAAAATATAAAACTAAAGTAAGCGCAACCATCACATTACATGTATTTCTCTAAAATTGCTCACTGGGGAGTAGATACAAATCATAAATATGCAAAGTATCGATAGATCAAATTTGCATGTGAGTGTGCATGGGTGCATGCGCACTAGATGGAAAATAATACATATTGAACCTACTATTGGTGAAAAAATTCTTGATATACTTTCATGATCACCATTTCTTACAAAATATGTCTATTGAACAATAAC
This sequence comes from Hamamelis virginiana, assembly GCA_017140935.1. Classification (NCBI taxonomy): domain Eukaryota; kingdom Viridiplantae; phylum Streptophyta; class Magnoliopsida; order Saxifragales; family Hamamelidaceae; genus Hamamelis; species Hamamelis virginiana. Next base: position 969,667 of record JAESVK010000619.1, read on the forward strand.
TTCTTTTTTTTTTTGCTTTTACAGGAGTTTTTTCAAACTACCATTTTGCAGTCCCACCATCCAAATTCACACTCAAACAGCCTCGTATCAAATTCAGGTGGAAAAAATATCACCAAAATTTCAGAAATTTTATGAGTATTGTCATTTTGTATTTTATCATTCCAGCTTAAAACTATGATCCGCGATCCAAAAAATCAGAAAATTTACTCGAACAATTAGAAAATTTTAAAAAATCTAGCGGTCCAATTTCTGCTGTAAATTTGGCTAGTCCATTGAATATAAATTCTGGCCAAAAAAAGAAAAAAGAATGCCTGTTGAGTTAGAATTGCGAACAATGCAACGCATAACTGTAAAATATAATCAAATCAATCAATGAGGAATAGGAAAATTAGCAAGTGCTGAAAAAGATACTCAAATTGTTCCTCTCCATGAAAATAAATACATACATGAATAGATATTTGCAAATACATATTTATCATGTTGCTCACAGCAAATCTGCTAACACTACAAAAGAAAGACAATGATTACGTCCCAAGAAAATTCTATTTATTTCCCCAGAACGTAATATTATTCAATGGAAACCCTAGAAATCAATCTAAAACTAAACCAAATTTATCTCCAACATATAACGACCAAATAACGTTAAAAACAAAAAAACAATCGCAGCACAAATATATCTGAACTTACAATCAACATTCAAAGATCAAATAAATTTCTATGCAACTGCACATGATTTTCCTTAACATTTACAAATTTAAAATTAAAATGACAAAAAAAAAAAAAAAAAAAAAGAGGATCTCAATCAAAGAACATGGATTATAAACATTAATACCAAAAAAAACAAACAAAATTGAATTAAATTTACCAATAGAAACAGAGAGAGGTTTTACAAACCTTGACAGACGATTTTGTTCTTGCAACGTTTGAATTCAGAAAATTTATCGCAATGTTTCTCGAACTATTTCGTGAAGAATGAGTCTTCCTTTCCTTCCTTCTGCAATTTATATCTCTCTCTCTATGTATGTATATATTTTATTTATATATATATATATAAATACTACGTACTAGTTCTGCAAGTCATAGGAGTCCGATTCGCGGTCAAAAGTGCGCGTGTTCATTCTTGGTCGTTAGGCAACTGGAACTAGACCTATGTAGCAACGGATTCGGTTCTCTGTGTTTGGGAAAATTTCAACTCCTATTTTTCATTTTTATTAATTAAAAAATGGACAAATTATATCAAAACATTCAAATTTTCACAATGTTATCCGAAAGAACCTCACTATTAAAAAATGGACAAATTATATCAAAACATTCAAAAATGAACCCTATCGCTATTTTTTTGGACTATAATACTCATCTACAGTAAAAAATTTGAAATATTTACAAATTTTGTACATAATCCTCAACTATACGTGCAATCCCTAAAATTATTAGATAATCCTCAAACCCCAATTTTTCTGTAGTATCACGTCTACATTATTACACGTTATTCAATATTTCCTTTCTAATTTTTTATTATAAAATATTTATAAAAAAATAATATATAAAAAAAGACATGATGTAATATTTTAAAAGAGATGATGTGATGAGTAATTAATGAAATGTTTTCTAGTTGGGGATTTGAGATCGTGTGTTACAAGGGGTATAGTTTATTTTTGAGGATTAGTAATTATGACTTATTTTGGGAATTTTATACATTATTGAGAATTATTTGCAAAATTCGAAAAAAAAATAAGCTTTTTGACCGTTAGATTGATTTTAGTTATTTATTTTACCTAATGGCATTTTAGTCAAAAAAAAAATTTGACGTAAATATTTTTTGATGGGATTCGTTCAAATAATATAGTGAAAACTTAAGTTTATTGGCGTAAATTGCCCTTAAAAAAAAAAAAAATTGAAGGTAAAATATTTTCAATGTAGGTTTTAAACATTGAGAAAATAAAATTTTCTTATAGTCATATTTTTAAAAAATTATTATTAAAATTTTATACTATAATTTTTTTTTTTAAATTTATAATTAAAATTGAAAAAATAAAAAGCTTGTCCAAATAAGCCCCACATTCTCAATCCTATTAGGTCACTGATGGATTTTTCCTTTTTTTGTGTATATATCTTTTAGTAAAGAGCAGTGCTAGGAGTCCCGTCCCCCATTCTCGTTTGGTTTCCCGTCTTACAGTGAAAACTCAATAAAAGAGAGAAAATGATAGAGAAATAAGGGGAAGAAAAAAAGGAAAACAAAGAAGAAGAAGAGGAAGACAGTGAATAAAAAAAAAATGAAAAACCATTGAAAAAGAGAGAGAAATAAGGGGAAGAAGACGAGGGAGACGGAAAATAATAAGAAGAGGAAAACTGGAATAAATAAATAAAACAGTGAAAACACTAAAACAGTGAAAAAAGAAAAAAGAGAGAGAAAGAAGAGGAAGACAGAGGAGAATAAGAATAAGAATAAGAGGAACACTGAAAAAAAGAAAAAAAACTGTGGAAACACTAAACAGTGAAAAAGAGAGAAAAGAGAGAGAAAGAAGGGGAATAAAAGGAGAAGACAGAGAATAAGAAGAAGAATAATAAGAGGAAGACTGGAAAAAAAAATAACAGTGGAAACACTAAACAGTGAAAAAGAGAGAAAGAAGGGGAAGAAGAGGAGGAAGACAGAGAATAAAAATAAAAATAAGAAAAATAAGATGAGAAAGAAGAATAATAAGAAGAGGAGGAGGAAAACAGTGAAAAAAAAAAAAGACAGTGAAGTTGTTTAGAAGAATAATAATAATAATAAATAGCAGCCACCACCACCACCAGCAGCAGCATCGAGCAGCAGCAATTAGAATCTACAAGAACATTGTGTAGTTTTAGTTAGGGGATGAATTGGACAAAGCTTTTTTTTGCCTTAACTATTGACTATGCCTTTCGGCTTGATGCCATCTTCTTCGGTCAGTCTTAGGGCAAGGAGTTCTTTCGCCCCTCCCACAGCGATAATGCTGATTCCAAGGCCTGGTTCAAGCTTGAAAGCAGCAAAGACCACACTACTACAGATACCATGAGCCATACCATAGCACAGAAAGAAAGTAACCCTCACTTTAGAAACCAACAATTTTCTTTCGAGTTGAAACCATGCCATGAAGAGTCACCAATAGGAATCACATCTGATTCAACCCCCCTAGGCTCACTAAACTTGAGCTAACAGCAGCTTATTCTCGCACTCGGGTGACTTCTCCTCTGCTTCTTGTTTCGTAATGTGCTACTTGACTTTCTTTAATTAAATCTGATTTTTTTTTTCTTCTTATTCTTCCTCTAGTTTATGGTTTCTTAAGCGTGAAGCTCGTTCTTCTCTTTTACTGCAGATTTTATGGGTTTCCCGAGCTATTATTTGGGGTCTCTCAGATCTGTTTGTTTGCTTATGGTTTGGGTTTGGGGTTATGAATTTTGTTGCTGTAGTTCCAAGTTCTTGGCTCACAGTTTCAGCTGCACGAAGATTTTTCTTCTCCTGATTTAATTGATGCCATGTTGTTCTATCGGACAGTGTTTGAACAGAGAAAAAGGGCAGAAAAATGCAGAGATGTACAGAGAAATGCAAAGAGAGAATCACCATCTCTCACACCTTTTTAGGTGTGTCCTGTCAGCAACGGTAAAAATAAAATACAGGAAATTAATACGGGAGTGGTGGACGGGATTAGCAGCATTTTCCTTTAGTAAAGCATAAAAGTTTACTCCAAATTAACACCAGAGTGTAAATCGTATCCAAATTACAAATTGGTCCACACTTATAATATAAAATAGTAAACTCCAGGATGACCAGACCAATCGTTTGATACATTAGGAGAAGATCTAAGAGATTTGTCGTATTACATGTTGCACTTTATATAGTATGGATGAGATGTTGAATTTAATATTAAAATAATTTTACTAACAGTACTGCTAAGTGAATTAAATGATAGAATAATTGACATGACACTAACATATTAACATATTTAAATAATTGATATGATATGTTATATTAGTTGTTTATACAAAATTAATATAATAATTAATTAACATGTTATATTGAAAAAATAATTATCGTGATACTTTCCTTAAAAACAACAACAATAACAAGAAGGTATTCAAGCCTGTGGTTCAACTAATTATTGAATACGAGCGAGGTTAATTATCATCTACTTTGCATCAATTGATACTGGAAAAATCGAGTTCATGGATAATCACTAATAAATTTATAACAGTAACACGGAGTTGTTTATTAGTGTTTCACTATAATTTTACAAATTAGTGAAATTAATTTATTACAATAATTTTAAAAGTGATACATGAAAAAATAGACGGGAATTGAAGTAAGATGGGAGAGAATTTACAAGATATGTACAAAAAAATTATTATTAAAATTTGAGACATTTTATATAGCAAGGGATGAATAAAAAACTTATATTTCTTCTAATGTTAAACAAGAGGATGAATATGAATTTTTTAAAACATAATTTTGTAAACAAATTCATCATTGTAATTGTCATTCTTTAGAAATTTTCCCTCCACAAAATTATATACAAGATAAAATGAACAATTCAATTCCAAAGAGATTGCCAAAACTGACCGGAATAAACCCTTTTATTCTCTATATATTGTATCTCACCAAACAGACCCTTAATTTTACAAGCTATTTTTAACTTTTTATTTTTGCTTTAGAGCATAAGAAAACTGCAACCTTATTTAATTCCCTTAAAACGTCGTCGTTGTACTTCACATAGCATTCTCTAGCCATCCTCCCCGTAGGAGAAGTCCAACGTCACTCTTTTTGAAGAGAAGACGTGGCGTTTTATCAACCGTTGCCATTATTTTCTAGACTGTCCACATGAATGAAATTATATCCTATGCCATCTGCGCACAGCGCATTCTAGCCTCTCTCTCTCTCTCTCTCTCTCTCTCTCTCCACTTTAAAAACCGTCGTCGTTGTACTCCTCGAGCGCACGTTAGATTAAACCCCTCTTCCATTGCCGGTACGCATTTATGGCGGGAAACACATCAACGTTTCTCTCCCTCACTCATGCCATTTTATCCTTCTCTCTCCTCACTCAACTGCGTCCTTCCTTTCTCTCTCCTCTCTCGCCACCACCACTCTTTCCCGAGCCCGCCAATGTCTTCTGGGTCGGGTTCTCTGATGTGGTTCCGGAAAGGACTTCGGATTCACGACAACCCTGCCCTCGAGTACGCAGCCAAGGACTCGAATCGTCTCTATCCTGTTTTCGTGATCGACCCACATTTCATGGAGCCCGACCCTAGTGCGTTTTCTCCGGGTTCAGCCCGTGCTGGGTTGAACCGGATCCAGTTCTTGCTCGAGAGCCTCGTGGACCTCGATTTGAATCTTAAGAAGCTTGGGTCGCGTTTGTTGGTGTTGAAGGGAGAACCTGGCGAGGTTTTAATTCGTTGCCTCAAGGAGGTCAGCTCTCTCTCTCTCTCTCTCTCTATATATACACACACACACACACACACACACACACACACAGAGCTTAAGGTAGTTAAACCCTCACAAGCACCAGTTGTAACCATGGTTATAATTGTATCCCCCAATTTTTTCCCCTGTTAAACCCATATGTTGGCAATTACATATACGTGCAGCTAAATTTCTTTATATTCTATTGTCTGTTAATTTAGTTGACTAACCTTGTCTTTTAATTTAAGCGGTATGATCAAATAAATGAATAATAATGTTTTCGGCGACAGAGTTAAGGCTATGGGGGAAGGTTCCCAACACACTGTTAGGGTTCATGTATAAAAATATGTGCCATAAGTGTGTTTATTCAGGGGATAGCTTATATTAGTATGGTACTGTTGAACTTATGTATGTGCTTCTCATTTTATTTGTCTTTTTCTTTTTGTTGGTGGGGTACTTGCAGTGGGATGTTAAGAAGTTTTGCTTTGAATATGACACAGATCCATACTATCAAGCTTTAGATATTAAAGTTAAGGTAAGAATTCTTCTTTTCCAATTCAAAAAATATCAAAGTTATTATCTCTGATAACCAAATCCTGACAGTCCAAAATAACAGCAAATCATTTATGGGGGAAATTCCCTTGTAAATATCTCAAAAGTTTTTTTTTGTTTTTTTTTTAACCAAAAGGTTAATTAGTTCTGTAGCAATGTGCTTATGTTGTAGATATTACTATATGGTAACAGAAGTTTATGCTTGTTGCAACAGAACTATGCTTCTAAAGCTGGAATTGAGGTTTTTTCTCCTGTTAGCCATACACTCTTTAATCCTGCAGATATCATAAAAAAGGTAAGTTATAACTTAGCACAGTACAGTATTAAGTTGGTTTTTTTATGAGTTAGTCTTGCGAGTACTTTTCTTGGTTGATAATTTATTTAGGCGAAGAATGTTGCTAGTTGGTTTTTTCTAGAGTTAGTCTTGCCAGTACTTTTCTTGGTTGATAATTTATTTAAGCGAAAGAATGTTGCTTGCTTTTTGTCAAGGAGTAGTTAGAAATGAATTTTAAAATTTTATTCTCTTCTAATCCATGGTGAAATTGTTCATCTGCAATGATTAATGTCAAAAAAGAATGGAGGAAGGCCACCGGTAAGTTATCAATCATTTTTGAAGCTTGCTGGGCAACCCTCATGGGTATCATCTCCACTTTCAACCACACTTTCTCAGCTTCCTCTTGTTGGAGATGTGGGAAGTTGTGAGATTTCAAAAGTTCCAACAACTAAAGAACTTGGCTATGGAGATGTTGGACAGGTTTGGAGCTCTTAATTTTTCTAATCAAGTGCCTTTTTTCTTAGAATCCTTCATAAGAAGAATTAGTTTGCAGGATGAATTGACTCCTTTCAAAGGTGGTGAGTCAGAAGCATTGAAGAGGTTGAGAGAATCAGTTAAAGACAAGGTATGATGAAATTGTGTAGTGAAACCTTCCTTGGTTTGCATGTGTAGCTAATTCTCGTCTTTGTGTGTGAGCACACGCATGCACTTGGTATGGTTCAGTGAACTGAATTAGCATCACTCTAGTTACTATTTAACTTTTTAAGCTTTTTTTAGCCTTTTCTTCTGTTTTGTTCTTTTTCTGAATTTGAGGTTTTATCTGTAATGATATCCTGCGTATTTCAAGTTACAATATGCCTAAATGAGTGAAGTAGATCTCTGAAAAAGATTAATTTTATGTGATCTTATAATTTAGGTTTTCATGTGAATTTTACTCGTCATTTATATGTTGGGGAATTGCACACGAAATATGATACAAGATTGGAGCACTCTGTAGCAGACCGCATTGATCAGGATTTGCATTGTAAAAATGGCTATGCACACTTTTTTGATTAAATAGATTTTTAGTCCACACTGTCCTACAATCATTAAAAGAAAGTCTACACTTTGTCACATGCCTTTGTCACAGACATTACAGACAACATTCAGAATCATATGTGCTTGGCTAAACTGTTCACCTCACTTTTAACCAATAGGTTTTCCAAATATACCTTCCTGCTGATAAATTAACAGTCCTTGTGATAGTTGCTGGTGGTCCTCAATGTATTGAGTTTCACAGCACTTTTGGGGTACCTTAGCTATGAATTGATGTAAAATCTCACCATAAAATGGTCTCTGTTGCCAATAGGTATTTGAAAATTGGTAGTGCATCATTTTTGTGATTAGCCCACCAATATATTTCACTCCTACGGTTAGTGGATACAATGGATGCATTGTCAAATGCTTTAGAATCCATGAAACTCCCTTTGATTTGTCTTGAAGTTAGCATTGTTTTACACATCTTACCATTTACTTCTGTTAATTGTGATGTAAGTTAAAAGTGTTCACCTTGTACTTTCCACCAAGTAGCATGTGGTAATTACGTTGACATTATGCAGTTCCTTGTTTATATATTGTAGGAGTGGGTGGCAAACTTTGAGAAACCAAAAGGTGACCCATCTGCATTTTTAAAGCCTGCAACAACTGTTCTGTCACCTTACTTGAAAGTGAGTTACAAAAAGAAAGATCTATTTTGGTTTATTGAACATTTCATCTTGTCTGGATTGTAAATTGCCAAACCGTGAATAATATAAAAGAAATTTCTTTTATTGTTATTATTATTTTTTTAATGTCTTTGGCAGTTTGGTTGTCTTTCTTCCAGGTACTTCTACCAATGCATTCAAGATGTTTATAAGAATGTCAAAAGGCACACGTCACCACCAGTTTCACTTGTTGGACAGGTTGTTCTACCAAATCTTTAGTACTTATGGCTCTAAACTCAGCAATCTAAAAGTTACTTTCAACCTCTGCAGTTGTTATGGCGGGAATTTTTCTACACCGTGGCTTTGGGCACTCCTAATTTTGATCAGATGAAGGGTAATAGAATATGCAAGCAGGTAACTTCAACTAACCCTATATCTCCTCTGCATAAATTACTGCATATGTCAGTTCCTTTTCCCCTTGTTAAGATTTTATCATATATGGGCTTTGTTATTTCAAAAGAAAAATGCATTTAGTAAGACAATCAATGGTGGTGATTGTACAATTCATGCTTATCTGTATGAAGTGAAATGACGTTATGTGTATGGGGCTTATATTTCTCTTCTCACAGTGTGTTAAGTCAGTATTTGGAATTGTTTTGGTTAGATTTTCCCATAAAGAGTCTCATCTCTTTCTAGGGGTTCAAATGAAAAGAAAAGTACCCTTTGTTTAAACAATCAGAATCTCCCCGAGAGACGATTTTCCTCGATTGGGAGCAGTGGGAACAAGTGAATTTACCAACAGATGTAGTTTTAATTGATGAGTGGTATAAAGGGTTTTATCAGTTAAACCTATTCTCCTGTTCCTTTTCTTCCTTAATTCTATATTTTACAAACTAAACTGGTAAATTTCTTCAAGTAGAAGCCACCATTCAATATTTGTTGCCCTCATTCTGAATATTTTAGTATTCTATTTTTACAATCTTTTTTTAAAAAATGAATTACAATTCTCAAGCTAAGCTTTCTAATTATTAAAAAAATGCTGTCTTCAAGATTCTTGTACATGACATGTTTATCAGATTCCACATTTAGCATTGAGCCTATCAAGTATCACTTGGCAATGTAGATACCTTGGAATAGTGACGATGAGCTGCTGGCAGCTTGGAGAGAAGCTAGGACAGGATACCCTTGGATTGATGCTATAATGGTCCAGGTTAGATCCGTGGCATTCTTTTTATGTGTAAAATATAAATTTTTAGTTATGCTGCTCCAATCATGGCACACACTTTCTTTCTATTCCATTATCATATTTATGCTGTCTATTAGAAATCAATTGTGTTTTCTATTGTAGCTCCAGAAGTGGGGCTGGATCCATCATCTTGCTCGGCATTGTGTTGCATGTTTTCTAACTCGTGGAGATCTGGTATATGGTTTTCATCTCCATAGTGTTTCAAGTTTTTCTTGTCTATTTTTTGTTCCTGACATTGATAAATTTTGTTGATAGTTTGTTCACTGGGAGAAGGGGCGTGATGTTTTTGAGAGGCTTCTAATTGATGCTGATTGGGCAATTAATAATGGAAACTGGCTGTGGCTATCATGTTCTTCATTTTTCTACCAGGTGCAAATTAGACATTTTTAGTCCATCATTTACAAGTTCTTGTGATAGTAATTCTTATTTAAGTGGGAGTGACTTGCATCTTAGCGTCAGTTCTGAAGCAGGGGTTCTCAAGCATTGTTACCAGATGCATGACTCCTGTTTAATGGTGCAGGTCCTGAAACTATGATCTAAAAAATTATTGTAATGGGATGACTTTTTTTCGTTTCTTCGGGGAGGGGAGAGAAAGAGAGAGATTGTGAAATAAATTATTTATTTATTTGTTTACAATTATATGTTTTCCATGTTGATCAGTACAATCGTATCTACTCCCCTATCTCATTTGGAAAGAAATACGACCCCAGCGGTAATTATATTAGGCATTTTCTTCCCATATTGAAAGGTATGTTGGAGTTCTTCCGACTTCCATCAGATTCATTTGCCTGGGTGTGTTCTGTTGTATGAAATGCATAACCAAATGCTTGTGGGTTGTGACCAGATATGCCAAAGGAGTATATTTATGAACCATGGACAGCTCCACTAAGCATCCAAACCAAAGCAAACTGCATAATTGGAAGAGACTATCCAAAACCAGGTCAGTTTATCTCATAGTGGTTCTAGTTCTCACATCTGCTCTACCTTTTATATTCAAGCTCAAACAATGGCTCACCTGGGAACCGATTCTGTTTGAACCGTGGGCTTACTTGTGGGGCTTATGTTTTGGAGACCATTGGATGCATTCAACTGTGTGTAAATATGCCAAGTGTTAAACAGTACTTTTCTATTTCCTTCAATGCCAATTTTCTCGTATATATTTACCAAGCCATGCTCTGGAAACTTTACAGTGTGTGGATTTAACACTTCCTACTTTCTTCGTGTTCTGTTTCAGTGGTTTCTCATGATTTTGCAAGCAAGGATTGCAGGAGGAAGATGGCTGAAGCATATGAATTGAACAGAAAATTAAATGGCTTAGTGGGCGAAGAAGATCTCAAGAATTTAAGGAGAAAGTTGCAAGAAGAACAGAACCAGGAGTCGAGCAAAAGGCAAAAACAAAAGCCGATTGCCTGAGCATAAGATTATTCTCGTTTCTGCTGGCAAGCCTGGCACAATGCAAGAGGATAAATAGAAACATCCATAAAGTGGAATGGATAGCCGAGAACCATCTGGCTCACAAATATGGGATGTACTTAATATATTACATGTGATGTCTTGGTGAGAAATCCTCCATGTGTGGTTTGGCTTCATCAAGCCAACTATATATGGTTTTTTGGTATAGAAGTGCTCTTGAACTTCAATTTATATAGCATACCTACTTAACTACTTTGTATTCATGATGATAATTACCTGGCTGGTAGATTTTTAAAGCATTTTCTTGGAATTTTCCACTGTTTACAGGAATGTTGTTGAGGGGACATCTAATAAAATTGGAATGATACAGAGAAGATCTTGCTCTGCTTCTTGCTATGCTGCAGCAACTTGACAAGGTGGTTAACTGGTTTGATTTTGCTTGGGCCTCTTTTGTTAAAAATTAGAATGCTGATATTTTCGTTGTTAGTTTTATCATCACCCATCAATAGCCTGATAAATGGTAAATAATGTGACAATGCTCATTTACCACAGCAGCATAACTTAACATGTTGGTGCTAAAATGACACGTGCCATGGCATGATACATCAACCATTGTGCTAATGTGGTATAACATGTCACATGCGACATCATATAGTTGAGAGGAGTAGTATTTTTCTTCCGATTATCTCAGTATAAAATATTTTATATTGTAAATAGCTTTCGATGTAAAATTCTTTACGCTTAAAACAATACTTTTTATCTTTTACTTCTGGTAAGAGAAAAATAAATCTTTTACTTCTCAAGTTATATATTTGGGAATTAAAAATATCTTTTCAGAAAGTATTTTATGTAAAAACAAAGAAAGTACCCGTGGATCCTTTATATTCCCTTGTTTGATTCGTTGTTGTTACCGCACACTTGAGAATTATTGTGCAGTAAACAACAAACCCAAAGTTCCCCTTTTTGTGAATAGTGAGAACCAACTTACCATATATTTTATTTCATTTCCTTTCTTCTATTGCTCAAACATGTACCCATTTCGTACCAAAAAAATGCATGTACCATAATAATTTATTCTTTTGTAGTTTGATTTCCTGAATAGGTCCTCTAAGTAAGTTCAAACCCCCCCCCCCCCCTTTTCTTAGTACACACAAGTTGTTCAAAACAAGTAACATTTATACAAGTCTCGTTTTTTTCCTATCAAGTGTGCCAAAATCAACCATATTGATGCAGCGGAATATTGAAGACAAGCTCACCAACAACGAACAACTTTCCAAATTTCTGTTGACGTGTCACAAAGACAGTGCCAGGAAAATAGGCATCCAAGTACTCGATCTTCACAAAGAGAGAAACTTAGGGAAAAAGAGTGAAAACTCTCAAACAAATTCTTATTAATTCATCAACTGATTTGCCAAGACGGCTACAAGCATATTAATACTAAAACAAAGCTTAGAAACCCTAATACTGTTGAAATAGGAAAAAATTAAATAAAAGGAAATAATCCTAGAAACCCTAGCTAGAAAATGGAAACAAATATTAATTCCCGATTTTGTGCTTTATGCCATATTTTAGTGCTTCCTAAATCTCTAATAACACTTAGAAACCTTCTTAAATTGACCCTACCTATTATGGTATCATATAAATACTCAAATTTGACTATTAGAACCCTAAAAACCACTAAAATCAATAAAATAAAATCCTACAATATTAAAATCTGAAAATTACAAAATAATAATAAAATCTTCATGTGATCTTCATCACATATGCACTTATCCATCTCAATCATTAACGTTGTAAGTGTGTCTATAGTTAGCTTCTCTACACGTCTCATCTGTTGGCGACAGAGTGATGGTTTGTACTTTGGTCTCAAATCTATTGGATCGTCATCTCATTTTTTTATTTTTTTTTTCTTGTAAAGTATTCATACATTCGGTACAATTAACCCCCAGAAAATGGAAAAAGAGTAGAAATTGAAATTTTTCTACTCTTTGGATTAACTATTCTATTCTATGGATTGTTATCATCTCTAATTTATCTCCTAATATTAATAAAAGTTGCATTATGACTCCTGTAAATTTGCCAACGCTATAATGCAAGTTGAATAAATATTTGTGATACATACAAATAGTTAAAAGAAAAAAGTTTAAAAAGAAAAATGATTGGTGTGTCAAATTGTATGCAACTAATCGAGTCTTTCCCCCAATTTTGGGTTCATATCAATTTTATAATTTTTATTTTAGTTTTAATTTATTTTGAAATAAAAATTAATCTAATCCCAAACCAAAAACAATTAATAAAAATAATGCATAATATTATGACCAAAGTAAAATCACGAAAATCAAAGCATTGCGGAATTGTATGCACATTACACCTCAGTAAAAAACTAGTAACGATCCTATAAGACCTCCCATATTCACTCATAGGCACGTGCAAAATGTTCTCTCACGTGCCAAGTGAATACCTCGCTGCTAGCAGGGCAGCAGCCACTTCTCATCGATCCCCAACCCTCCTAGACTGCCTCCATTTTCCCTTCCTCAGAGTTAAAAGAGTCTAGAGAGAGAGAGAGACGTGTTTGTGATCTCTATAACAAGGGGTGACCTGAGATCAACTCAAAACCCTAGTTGAAAACACAACCATGTGGAGAAGACTCTCTGCTCATCTCCAGACCCTGACCCCGTCCCGATCTGCCTCCAATCTCAACCGATTCGTTACCTCTACAAATCGATCCTTCATCTCGCCCTCGCCCTTGCCGTTCCGGCGAAATGCTTCTCTCTTCCCTCGTCACTTCAGTTCCGGTAATCCCTCAAATTCTAGTAATCTGTTTGTTTGTTGGGAAATGTTGGGAAAAGAGAACGAATGGAATCGAATTTTTAATTTGTTTGTCCAATGATTTCGAAGCAACTAAACGGACGGTATTTTTTGTAAATCTTGAATTTTTTTTCTTTTGATGAATTTATGTGTGATTTGCTCGTGTTTGTTTGGGTTTTGTAGCAGAAAATGTTGTTTCCGCGGGGAAGAAGAAAGTTGAAGACGTAATGCCGATTGCGACTGGACATGAGCGCGAAGAACTTGAAGCTGAGCTTGAAGTGATTTTCTTTTTTCTTGTTTTATGACATGTTTGGTTGCTGAGAAAATGTAGGAAAAGGAAAGGAAATGGAAATTTTAAAATTCCCAGTATGTTTTTATTAATTTGGGACCTGAAAGTGGAGCAAAAAACCATTATTCGACTTGGTTGATATGATTTTTTATTTTTTATTTTGGAGAATACAATAGCAGAATGTATGAGATTCAGAATTTTTATGTCTCGTCTTTCTTATACATTTTTCTTAGCAACCAATCAGAGAATTAAGCTATTTTGTTTTCTTGATTTTGGAATCTGGATTGGATGCCTTGTGTGATTGGGAGATGATTCTGGATTTTAATTGGTTTGTTTCATTTTAGGGAAGGAACATTCTGGATATTAACTTTCCTGCTGGTCCATTCGGTACCAAGGTTAGTATAATTTGCATTTTCAAGGATTCATTATGTTTTTCTCTATTCACTTTTAATGATTATTGTGGTTGTAATTAAATTGGTTCATGTGATATAAGTATATGACTACAAAATGCTAATGTCAGCGTAAATTGTTTGGACTGTTAAAATGATAGGTAGATAACAATTGAGCTACAGAATTCTCACGGGATGTCCAATGTCCAAACACACCATTAGGAAATGTTGATAATTTAATTGGAGCTTGATGCATTCAGTGTTTGAATGTTTAAGAGATCAACCATCTTGTCAAAATGGTTGATGCCTACTTCCATATTTTATTTCATTATTCTACTAAAACTAAAGCTTTAAGTTATAGCTGTTGATTATAATTTGGATACCTTTGATACAGTATTTGACATTTTTTTTTTAAATGCCCATGTCTATGAATCAGTCTCAGTTTTTTAAAACAATGCAGGGATTGATTTATTAAATTTTTCAAAGTTATTTTGTAGTTCCATTTGTAGCAAGAATCTTCATTTATTTATTTTTTGCATAAAAAAAAAAATGGAATTTTATTGCAAAGTTGGCTAATCCATGAATCTAATATATATATATATATACCCCTCGTTTGCGAAACAGATTGTGGGACAGCTTTTTGAGAAACTGTCAGTTGGATTAGATACCCTTCTTATGCATGTCATGCATGCCAAAAATCACATTGATCCAATGATTGATATTTCAAAAATATCACTGTGAAAAACTATGATGCTTTTAATAAAAAAAGATGTCACAGTTTTTTGCATTGGCATATTTGAGAAATTGACAGTTGGAGCAATATGATTTTTGGCATGCATGACATGTATAAGAAAGGTGTCTAATCTAATAGTCGGTTTCTCAAAATATTTGTCCTATGTTGTTGTTTTGCAAACGAATGATAAAAATAATGGTAAAACGAGTAGTTCATTCTTCATTGATCCCGTCCCATGTATATATATTGATAAAGTAAATTGTATAAGAAATTCAAAAAAGAAAAGAAAAAAGTATAGAGGTTTTCCAAAGCCCCTGTATGCTCGAGGTATACAAAAAAAAACGAAAAATTACAAAGGAAGTGAATCTAAAATGTTGGCAAAGTAAGCTTGGTTGTCAAATCTACCCAAGTCTTTCCAAATAGAAAGAGTCTTACCTAGATTAAGTCGTTAAATTTCAGCTTTATACTGGCTGTTTTTTCAACAAAAAAAAAAAAAACCCTCCTATTACTCTCCTTCCAAAGGCTCCAAAAGATTGCATGAGGTGCCATCCTTTAAAGTCTAAACCAAATGAGAGTCTTTTTTGTCCAATTTAAACCACAAAATTTGCCATTGTAGAGTCATAGAAAGCATAACTCATCTTAGTCCCAAAATGGCTAAACACAACACCCACAACTCTAGACCGTTTCAACAAAGGAGGCTATTTTGGAAGGCACCAACTTTTACCAAACAGAAGAAGAGGGAAAAATATAATCTACCGGCCTTTGTAATTCGTTAAAGAACAACTTAACTGAAAATATCTCACTTCCTTGGCCCTTCCGAATAATCCTTTCTTCTGTCTCCTTTTATCCACTTTGACCGGATAGACTTATTCAACAAAGGATAAGACTCTCCCCAGTTCTCAATCGCAAAAATTTACAATGAAGGCTATGTTCCAAAACATCACCTCCTGCACCCACTCCGCATAATCCTTCACCCAAGCATCTCTTTTCATAGCAATTCCAAATAAATTCGGGATTGCTTCCCAACATCTTTTCCCCATATTAACGATCCTTCCAAAACTTGATACGAACCCTCATCACCAAACTTAAACCCCCCTACCCTTTTCTTGGAAGTATCAAACCATTCATAATAACTTTCCAAAGACTCGTACCATGACAGCTGCTCACCCACTTTGACCACGACTTTCCTATCCCACACCCATATTTCCACTCCACCATTTTTCTCAAAAAATTCTCCTTCCTAACTGCAGACCTCTGAAGCCTTTTTTCCCCAAAAGAGCTTGATTAGTCATACTCAAAGGCCTAGGCCCCCCACCATATAACTCTTTTGAAGAGCAAATCATCTTCCAATCTAGAAGATGAAATTTAAAGTTATTTCTATTGGTTTCCCAATGGAAATCTCTTTAAAGTTTCTCCAATCTATTTGCCATTGAAACCGAAATTTGAAACAAAGGCAGAAGTGTGTAGGCAAACTGGCAAGGACTCTATAATCAATTCTGGTTTAGCTTTTTCAGTGTTTACTACCTTGTTGAACAATTTAGTCAAATGAAGTACACTATCACAGACTAGACATTTGTATTTTCAGCAAGAGTACATTGAGTCCTATAAATTTTCCTATTTTCATCTTTCTATAGAGTTTCTCAACTTCAAATGCCCTAATTCCTTGAAAATCCTGTGACTTCTAACCTCAGTATTGTCCTCTCCTTTAATTGTGCTCAACATGACTTATGTTCATACTTCTACAGTTCTACTTTCTGCCATCCTAGCAAGTTTTTATACATCCTTTTGTTTTGTTTTCGATCTTCCTTTGTAAGTAACTTACAATTAAGATCATCGTACGCCTTCAAATTAGTTCACTGCTTCTTTCAAAACTTTGTTTATTCCTACATTTTTGTGAAACCTTATTATGGTTTTATCTGCATTTGCTTCTCAGCATTTTTATTGTCTCTTATATCTTTTTTCCCCTAGTAGCAATGCAAAGTCGATACACTAGCATTCAGTTAGATTGGACTAAATGTGAATATATTCATGGAGGTATCTTTTAGCTACTCAGTACAACAAATGAAAAGGAGTAGTTCGTTTCTGATTTTTGAGAATTTTTTATGGTCATAATTTATAGTTTTACGCTATGTAGATTTTTTATTCAATGTGAACTCTGTTTACGCGTGCAATATCCTTCTAAACATCTCCATTTATGCCTCTTCTGCAGAATGTTTCTATATGGTCTTTAATGGGCCACGATTGATTTTTATTGAATTAATGCCTATGCCTATAGTGATTTTGGAAGCATCGTTATATAAAATTTCCTTGTTTTATCTACCTGTAGGAAGCACCTGCTATTATTAAGTCCGTCTATGACAAAAGAATAGTTGGATGTCCTGGAGGCGAAGGCGGTAGGTCTCTCTTATAATTTTCATTTTAATTATTAATTCACTCCTTTTTTTTCCTGGCCATACATCTCTTTACTGATTTACAAAAAAAAAATGGTTAACTGCATTTCGCTAAAATCCCTCTAATATGATTTGCTGGTTTTTATTTGCAGAGGATGAGCATGATGTTGTCTGGTTTTGGCTGGAGAAAGGAAAGCCGCATGAATGCCCTGTGTGCTCACAATACTTTCAGGTAAGTGGAGATCACACTTATTATTATGGCTTGATCTGGAGCATATGGAGTTGAATCTGCATCCATGCAGTTTTATGTCTAGATTTGAAATCTAGATCTAATTCAAATTTTATTACCCAGACCTCTCCATTGGAAAAATATGTGATCCAAATTTGAGTATGGATTCATAGAAAGACATGAATTGCATTGAGTTGAAACTGAGTTCAATTCCAAAACTATTTGCAACTTTAAATCTATTTTGAAGGATTTTTTGGAAATGAATTGTTGGGATGATGAATATAAGTGGTGTCTGATATCACTATAATATTGAATCTGATTAAAATGTCATTCAAATCCAATATTAAGGGATCAGATTTGACATAAATGTACCTTTATGGGATCAAGTTTTGGGTGATATCTATCCATCTTTTACTCTCATGAACTCTGGCTTGGGGGGAGCCCTAGAGTAGAACCATATTAAGCCTATAATCCTTTTGATATGCCGTCTCCATTACACCATATAGCACAAATACCCAGTTGGTTTCGGTCTTGGTCAGAACTTTCCTAAAGTATTGTTTCATTGATGTTTCACAGCTGGAAGTGGTTGGCCCTGGAGGACCTCCCGATGGACATGGAGATGATGATCATCACTGATTGGACCTTGTAATTTTCATGCTGGAATAAAATCTGGCGAGATGATGAGACAGTTTCTAGAATACCTTGCAGCTTCAAAATATTGAAAAGCTTTGTGTTTAGTTTGTTTTTGATTTGGTCCTTTTAGCTCGCATGGCTGTTGCTTTGGCAACATTTGGGTCACTATCCTTTTTTGTGGTTTTGAGACATCGGATGGTCATCTCTATTGGAACTATGGATTTTGTTAGTTTTTTTCAATGCACGCCAAATAATTGATGCTACTTTTTTATTCTTCCATGAAACCTTCGCGATGATCAATAAACAAAATTTTTTAGTGGTGTATTTTTTCTTGCTCCTCCAATTCGTGCCATCTCTTTGATGGTTGCTGTATCACAAGGATGCTAAGAGTTTAGGCCCCGTTTGGATGGCTAGAATTAGGGGCGGGAATGGAATTGCATTCCAAATCAGTGTGTTTGGATTGTTTAATTGTGGCGGAATGGAATGGTCCAACTGGAATGGATTCCCCTTGAGAGCCAGAATTTGATTGCCAACGGAAGAGGCGGTATTCTCATTCCGGTCATAATGTTGGAATGAAAATAGAGAGGACTCGCGAACAAGACTTCACATCACCCCTTTCTTTGCTCTCTTATCTGCAAACATTTTCCTTCTCTCACCTGCAGCCATCTTTCCTCCCCTCAAACCACCGTCAAAACCCACCCCACTTCAAACCCGGATCTCGTTGCTGCGGCTGTCACCCTAGATAGAGAAGACGAGAGCCAAATGGCTGTCACCCTAGATAGAGAAGACGAGAGCCAAATGGGGGAGAAAGAGCAAGACGATGATTTGGACACAGAGGAGAGACGATGAGAGAGAGACACGAAAGAGGAAGAGAGAGCAAAGAGAGATGCTTCTGGTTGCCGTCACCTGCCCATCTCGTCTTCTCCGATTCTGGACACAGAAAACCCCTCTTCAACTATCACCTTGTGACAATTTATCTTCTCAACTTTCAATTACAACACTTTGTCCCCCTAAACTATTAAATTATGACAAATAACTCAATTCCGTGATTTTCACAGTCTGTTTTATGACAAACCAACGGTTGGATCACTGTGATTTTTGGTGTGCCTGACATAGACACACATATTATCCAATCCAACGGTTGGTTTTTGAAAATACAGACTGTTAGACTAAAAAAAAAACAGACCGTCAGATTAAAAAATAAACTATAAAAATATAGACATTTTCAAAATTATATTTTAAAAAATAGACTGTTAGATTAGATAATCTGTATGTTCATTTCAAGCACACCAAAAATCATTGTGATCTAACGGTCGGTTTGCCATAAAACAGATTTTAAATAAAATCACAGAAGGGGTTATTTGTCACAATTCAATAGTTTAGGAGGGCAAAGCGTTGCAATCGATAGTTAAGGGGTAAAGTGTCACAAAGTGATAGTTGAGGGAGGTTTTCAGCATTTTTCCCTTTTTTGAAACGTAATAAACGGCATTAGTCAAACGACCCATATACAATATCAAGGACTCAATTTTATCTCACCCCTTTCTCAGGAATGCTAGCAACAGGTGACCTATTTTATAACTCTGTGCAGAATCTATTTTGAAAAACTTGCTGTTGGATTAAATATCCTCTTATGTATGTCATGTCTGCCCAAAATTACAATGATCCAAGGGTCTGAATTTGAAAAATGTCACCGTGAAAAACTATGGCTTTCTTCTTCTTCTTCAACATGTCAACTTTTTTTCACAATCGGTTTTTTCAAAAACAGATTGTAAGATCATTGTGATTCTTGGCAGGCAGAGTGTTTGAGATTTGGTTTTGATTTTGGATAGCCTTCTAATGTAGTAGGTGAAAGCTGTGTTTAGATTTTGTTTTGGTTTCAAACCTAAACTTGATGTTAATGTCGAAAAACAAAAGGGAAAAAAGGGTTTTTAGTCCCTCTATATATATTTTTAATTTTTTTGACAGCAAATTGTAATATAGGTTGAGATTTGGGCTCACACTAGTGCTCAAGGATATGCAAGATCATCCATAAATTCTGTTCATCCAATAGTCACTGTGCGAAAGTTTGATCCCTTCATGATTTCCATTTTGTAAGGTATGAATTTTTAGCACATGAGCTATTCTGAAGGAAACTCTTGTCAACATTTCAATTTTAATTTTTTATTATTTTTTCTTTGATGTTTATTTAGGCACAGATAGCACTCTAAAAAGTATTCCAAAAATAAAGTGGCGTAAATTGATTAGACACTGAAAAAAAGTACTTTTTAAAAAGCAAAAATTTACACACAAGGTCAACAAAAGTAGAAAAGATAAAAACAAGGTTGCTTCAAAAAGCAAGCTTATGATAATTGACCCTTGATTTTAAAACTTTGATCGAGCTCCCTTGAAGGCTGTGTGTTCCACGTTTTCTTGGCCTTTTTGGTGATCGTTTTTGAGAAACGTTTTGACATCAGGCTACATCTTTGACAACATTGTTATGGAAAAGCTTGAGCTCTTTGTTGTTCTAAATGCCATCACTTCGTAGAATTATGGATTGGTGATATAATGATGTTAAGTGCGGTAAAATTCCATTTTTTTTTTCAAGAAAATTCGAAAGTAGTTCAAAGAATTAATTGATCATCAATTCTATGGGTAGTTTATTTTAGGGTTCAAATAAAAAAAAATTCGGAAACAAAAAGTAAAGAGTAAATTAGAGAAGCACCAAATGTGCTTTTGCTTTTGTTACTTCTGACTTAAAATAAATAAATATAGGCAATCACTTGTTCTTGTAGTCTGATATTATTTTTCCTATTTTTCGATGTGGGAGATATCGGGTTCCAGTTTATCCTGCCTGCCTTAAAATAAAATAAAAAAATTCCAATTATCTCACTTCTGCCTGTTCTTGTAGTCTGATATTATTTTTTATATTTTTCGATGTGGGAGATATTGGGTTCCAGTTGACCATGCCTTCCTTTTAAAAAATAAAAAAATAAAAAAATTCCAATTATCTCACTTGTGCCCCTTTTTTGGGTAGCCTTATTAAAGTCGAATGATATTCTCATCTTTTATGGAAAAAGAAAAAAGAAATTGAAAAAAAGGCCGAGTGCAAGATGGTTGAACCTTGAACAATGTTTTGCCTTTGGCCTCCAATTTGATTATGTGACTATGTAAACAAGAGGCTAAATGCGAGACTTTTTTTAAGCAACGTCTCGCATTTGGCCTCTTATTTGATTGAGGGGACTATTTAGCTATTGATATATGCCTTTATTGAAATAGTATATCACACTAGACAGCTCAACTCCACAAAGATTCCCCCTCTCCCTTATCCTCTCCCCTTTTCCCCCTCTAAATTCCTCCCCTTTCCCCCTCTTCGTTTTAAATTTGGTAGCTACTCATTGTAAAATTCAATAATTACATATAAACAAAACTCACCAAAAAAAGGCATAGGGAGAATATTTGCGATCGTTAACGAATTAAAAAAAAAAAAAATCCCTTCCTAGTAAATGAAAAGATTGAAAAAGCAACTATTAACAAGAATTTGATTGTAAATTAATGTTATATATAGGTTAAAATTTATCTAGGCCATAAAAAAATGCCGGAAAATGCAGTGATTAAAACAACTTCGCATAAGTGCCTACGCATGCACATGTCATTTATTTATTTATTTATTTTTATTTTAGGAAAAGGCTACTAAACAAGCCACAAACCATATCGATTATTTGTTGAAACATGACAAGAATCAAAAAAGAAATGATTCGGATGCAACCATCATAATCTTTACCAATAATGAGAAAAGAACAATACTTAGCTCCTTTTCCCTTGGAATAAATTGTGGAGAGATAAATGCATGGAGAATGATTTCCAAACATATTTGACACCATTATTCCCTCTAGATACACATATCAACCTTCTTTTTTTTTTCTTTTTTTTTTTTGTAAATTTGTGTGATTGAAAAAAAAAATCTGCAAAATTCGAAAACATATCTTTATTCCTCCTAGTCGTCGTTGCCTATTTTTGTTAGTAAATTCCTAAGGACGTCACATCGATAAAATATTTTTCTACAAAATTGGAAAAACATTTCCTTCATTATCGAATAACACGTTTCACAATTTTCTTTAAATTTATAAGAATGTCTCATCGATGAAATTTTTTTCCATAAAAGTGGAACACATTTTTCCATTATTCCTTCAAGGCATATTGCCTTTATTTTTTTGTAAGGATTTCTGATTCCGATCAATAAAATCTTTTTCCGTAAAATTTGAAAACAATTCCTTTCAATTTTCAGAGTCATTGTGGCAAACACACCTATCACAACAAATCCATAAGTGCTTTCAATGACCCTATTATTATTCTCTCTCTCTTTCTCCACAATCTCTTAGGAGAACCTTCTTTTAAGAAACTCCTGGGGTTCAATGTCATGTACTAATCTTAACTCCTAAGAAAAAGAATGGTATTGATTTTGATTCCATTAGGATCAGTGGAAAGGGAAATGGAAAAGGATATAAGCTTGTATTGGAAAATGAGAAAAATATATATTTTTAAAAATGCTTCAAAACATTTTTTTACAAGCGATTTTAATAATAATACATGTTACTGGACCAATATGCCATCCTTTAGAAAAAGAAGAATTAGGGAACCCATGATTGTGTATAATCTGTTCATATTTTGTCCTCTGCAATGTGATGTAAGGCACTCGAAACATATTTTGGAAAATAGCACACTTGTTGGTATTTTTGACTGCCTAACATATTGTATATGATGTTAAGAAGTGATGCTAATTACAGAGTTACTAAACTTTCTTTTACTTGCTGAGGGCGTGTTGGCCTAGTGACGTGCATTCTTATTTTAAGGAGAGAGATTTCAAATTTGAATACATGAAGATACATCGATACCCATTCATTAGAATTGAAAATTTGGGATAAGATAACTTCTATCGTTTGGGATAAAAAAAAAAAAAAAACAAACTAGTTTCATTTGATTGGAAACCGGGAGGTAAAATTGTGAAAAACCCTTTTTGCTACTATGGAAAATCACTTCATAAGTTCTAGGTGCAATATATTTTGTTGGGTAATGAAAATTTTATACTTCGGACAATTGGACATGATAAAAAAAATTGTTTTTTCATATTTATAGATAAAAAGTTATAATTATTTTAGCTTAGTAATAATATTTTGTCATCATGGAGCGGATAAAACGAATTCAACAAAAATAAGAAGACTCAAAAATATTTTTTTAAATGTTGTTTCGTTTTCAATGTGAAAATAGTTTTAAAAAATAAAATAAAATAAAATTTCTCCTTATAAGTTTTTGTTTTTTTGGTTTTAAAGTAACTTTTCGTATTTATAGGTTTTTTGTTGCAAATTATATATATATACATACATTTTAAAGAACAAAAAATGCACAGTTTTTCAAAGTTACATTTTTCAGAAACCAACCGTTGGATCACTGAAATTTTTTGCAGGCATGATATACATGAAAGGAGCATCAAATCTAACGGTCAGTTTTCGAAAATATGCTCAACAAGTGGCTCTAAAAAAGATCACCTGATGTAAGATGGATTAGGTGCACCTTATATTAGTAGCTCTGTATATATAACAGAACTCACAATGAAAATGAAAAAGGAAAGCGTGCCCCTTCCTTATATTTTCTCCAAAATGCCCAAGGAATCATTGAATCAAATGGTCTAATATACCCTTAAAAATTCTTTTTAACCTTTTATAGTTTTCTAATGTATCCTTACTCACTTTCTCTCTTGATGAGTCAAAAAGACAATTCGCCACTTTTTTTTCCTCAAATATCCTTAATCAAATTAATTATTACATGAAAAATGTTATACAAATAAAAACTTTTTACAAAAGGTTTATGCAATCCATTGTTTATAATATAACTAATTTATTTATTTTTATTATAATAGAGGGAATTGAACCCTAGACTTCCTCAAACCCCACTCCACTTCAATACCAACTAAGCTAGAGCTCATTGATATAATATACTTAACCTTTTATTGTGGCAAAAAGACAAGAATGTCCTTATTCATTGTTCAATGCAATCTTTCTAATGAAAATGGCCAAAATGCATTCATTCTTGGTCTGGTTAGTTGTTTCATTAGGGGAAAAAAGGACAATCTACAATGGGGCAGTGAGATTGTAATTAATTAGCATAATTTTATTTTTTTTTGTGAAAAATAATACCCATTGAAAAAATCATTTTAATTACTTTGCTCTTGCCAGTATTGATAGAAAAGTTGGGGTGAGAATTCATTGAAGTCCCCAATTTTTTATGTTGGGTATTGTTTCAAAAATATGTCTAAGAGTTCTAGGGCCCAAGCCTCCATCATCCTGCACTAAAAGCATTATTATTGTATCTGCACATAGAAGAATTTATGAAGATGGGACAAAAATTAGAACACAACAAAAAATTAAAAATCATTAAAGGCTTGAAAGTTTTCCAATTTGAATCATTATTAACAAGCAATGAGTGTCAAATTGATGTTTTTTTAATCTCCATTAGCAAGGTAGTGCCAACAGCATATGTTGTCTTCCTTAAACAAGCCCACAAATTTATTATCAACCCATAATTAAAGTTAAGATTGATTCTTCTTCCATAGAGTGTGGGGTAGTAAAGGAGTTGACAAACAAAAGATCGATCACCCATAAAGTTTTATCCAAAAAGGAGGGGAAAAACCCTAAAAAGTTGACCTAGAAAAGAAATCCAATGCCGGTTTTCTCCAATTGTAAATTTGTAATGTGCTACAACGATAGAATTTTAGGAAGAATTTAGTCAACCAGGTAAAATATTGAGTTCACTTTTGATATGGTGAGTAGATATAATCATATATAAAACCTAGAGTCTTTACGTAATTTAGTTATTGAAACACTTTTAAAATCAGTGTTGTGCCACGCTTGGATTGGTTGGGTAATGTTTGCATTTTAAAATTAGATGCGTTTAGGGTTGATGTCATTAAAAGAAAAATGAAAAAAGAAAGATAATTTTTCTCTTTTAATTTTCAAAGATTATTAAAAAAATTAAATAATTACACCAAGTCTTCCATTCCAGGGAGAATGTAATGTATGCCACCCACTAATCTTGAAATACATGTTTTTAAAGCATCCATTTCGGAAAATAATTTGATAAATTTACAAAAATTAAGAATTTGTCAAAGAAATTATAAATTTCTATAAATTGAAATTCTCTTAGAAAAAACTTTCCTTTATTATTAATTTATAATCACAAATGGGATTCAAGTTAAAAAAAAAAAAAAAAAAAAGGGACCAAAAATTGGCAAACTCATAGGGTTGTTTTGGTATAATATATATCTTGCAATGAAAGGTCCAGTTTTGGACTTACTCTCTAGTCTGTGATTATGGTGTCTCTCATGAGTATATACAAACAAAACTCTTACAAAGGTGGGACTTTGAGCAACCAAAACTATAGTGGCAAGCAAGAAAGCACGAGAAAAAGAAAGAGAGAAAAAGTTTACCTGCTTTTTTCTTGTGTCTCTTCCTCATTAGTAATCCAGGTTGGTAACCAGAATGAGAAAATATAACATGTATATACACACGCACATGTGTGTACATGTATATATGAATAAAACCCCTGTTTCAATCCTCTCCTGAAATTCTTGATTATGTCCATTTTAATAAGGTTTTAGTTGTTTCTCATCTCAGTGATTAGTTGAGCACTTGAAACTTCACTTTCTGGTTAATGGGTATCCATCAATCATCAGAAATTCATAAACAAATGATTGAAAGAAAGATATTTTCTTTTACAAAAATGGTTTATTCTTCTCTTGTTTTCAGTAATATTCTTGATAGTTGTTGTTGTTGGGGTTGCTTTATTTTTTATGGCCACTGCCCACAAGCATAGATTCTCTTTATGTATGCAAAATCCATCCCTTCCTAGCTGGGTGCCTCAGGAATGGATGAATTTGCTCTCTTTCTGCTTTGATTCTCTGTGGCTCATAAAGATTTCCTGCTTTTGTCATTGTCTTTAGCTCTCCTTGTCATTGATGCCTCCTCCTTTTGAGTTTCTAGGCGGTTTCAGGCACAATGTGTAGCTAGCTGGTGTACACATTACACACATACATAGTGATGCATATTCATATATGTTATATTCCATTTTCACCCTACCCATTTGGGTATAAATAGAGACCATCAACTTGTGTTTTACTTCATTGCAGTACACCTCTTCTCGGTCTTTGCAATAGGTGGGCTGTTTAGTGCAGTTTTTGGGAAGGAGAAGATGAGCTATACTAGTTATTCTACGGGCTCTGGTTAGCTTCTTTTCTTACTTCCACTGTCTCTTTTCATCCCAACTTTGCATGATATGAAGTGTAGATTGTTATTAGTAAGAGGAGCCCTCTCCATGGGTTCATTTTATTTATTTTTATTTAGTTATTTATTCATCTGAGTTTTCTTTTTTATAGTAGATTGGTAAATATGTGTGTGTGTGAGAGAGAGAGAGAGTGTGTGTGTGTGCATATATATTGTCCCCGGAGATGTTGCAATTATGTTTTTATTCTCTGAACATACATGTTTTATGAGTATTGAGTTCTTTGCTACAAATTTCAGGCAGTAGAACTGCTAGGAGGACTTTTGAATTTGGAAGAACACATGTGGTGAGGCCCAAGGGGAAACACCAAGCCACGATAGTTTGGCTACATGGGCTCGGTGATAATGGCTCGAGGTATGCAAATCTCCTTTTGGTCATTGTTGTGTACTTTGTTTAGCATTGTTAACTCAAGGGTACTGTTTTGATTTTATTTATTTTTTATTAGAATGATATACTGGTAAGAAGTCCACAAGAATCCTGTTCAGCATCCCGGTTTCGCGAAAACTTTGTTTGAGTTTTTAAATCTCTTCTTATAGGGAAAAGCACAAAGCCATAGTTCCAGTTGAACTTTTCTCTAACTTGGTCATTATAAGGTTCTATTATGAGTTTATTGATAATACTGATCCTTCTAAGTTAAGATGAGTTTTGGGGTTTTGAGTATTGGCTCAAACATCTACTATATGAGCAAGCTATTGCTTATAGAGTTGAAGTTTCTGTGTTCTTTTTTTTTTTTTTTTGAATCAATAGCTTGAGATGGCCAAACAGGGACTACTGAATTGCGATACTTGTCTATATACAATGTTTATTCCCCGACTTTCTGGCAACAGTTGATGCACTTCTATTCTTCTCCTTCTGTAGTTGTTGGTATATACTTTGTATTTGTATGGTGGACTTTTTTGTTCCAAATAAAAGATAGAAAGGAGTTGGAGAAGGTCAATATTTTGGCATATCCTGTACTGGGGGCCATCTGATGTTAAATTTTTTCGATGCTGAGCTATGCTTTCTTTTCATTTAGATTCCCATTTTGGTTGATTAGATGATAATGAGAATTGATGCTGTGAAATAAAATATATTTTTTTCTGTTCCATTCTTTGTGCCATTTGATGCCAGTTTGATTAGGGAAAGCCTTAAGTAAGAAAAGAGTATATGCCAGACACCTCAATGGGGGACCAGTACTTTCACTAACTTAATTCTCCCGCCAATTGAGCAACTATTGACGACCTGACAACAAAGGATATTCATATGCATATCAGTAAATACGAATTTTCATAGAATTAATTTAGGTATACCAAAGTGCGGCGTGCTTAACACAAATCATCTATTCAAGGTAAAGCTGGCTCTATTCTTTTCTTCGCCCAGCACTTTCTGCACAATAATATCAGCAGATTTATGATACTCAAAATCCAATCCATGAAATAATTTGATTTTTGACATTGCCGTGCTACATTTGCTTAATGGTGTGCACCCAGTATTAATTAGATTAACATACAGAAGGGGGTATCTCTTGAATTTGACGATTATGGTTGTTGACTTCTCAAAGAGTCATAAAAGCTCCATCGGCAATTGGATTTTCATGTTTTGCATATTAAAAGTATCTGTTGATTGCCCAGATGGATGGTTTAGAATTTAAATACACACACATACATATATAGAGAGAGAGAGACAGAGAGACATGTCTCCTTATTTCGTGCTGTGTTTTACTTGTTGCAGCTGGTCCCAGCTCTTGGAAAGCCTTCCTCTGCCAAATGTAAGATATACTTTTGAGCTTGTGAACTCTATCATGCATGACTATGTCACTACTTCATCCTCCCATAGTTGGAAATTTTTATTTTTATATTTTACTGCATTGGTATTTGTCAATTGTTTCAATTGAAATTATATGATGCAGATTAAATGGATATGTCCAACTGCTCCTACTCGTCCCGTAGCAATACTTGGTGGATTTCCTTGCACTGCATGTAAGATTAATTGCGTTTCTCTTTTTTGCTGAACCAATCAATATGGTATTCTATATAGTCTATCTCAAAAAAAATCATTATTTGAGCTATATTTCTTTTGATGCTGTAATATTGATAAAATCATCTAAAGTGCTCATTTAATTCATATCAGGGTTTGACGTAGGAGAGCTTTCAGAAGATGGTCCAGATGATTGGGAGGGTTTAGATGCTTCTGCAGCACATGTTGCAAACTTGTTGTCAACAGAGCCCCCAGATGGTAGGTTTCTTCATAGTTACTTCCAAGTCTGAAGTAATTGCAAAAATGAATACCTTCTAGGATTACAATGAATTTATTTAATATATAATTTATAACCTTCAATAAACTTCTGCCACAGCCAGGGCGACCAAATTCCAACCCAAAGTTCAGGTTCCTGTCCCTGTCTGGGTACACATGAGGTTTTAAGTGATGAGTTAATTTCACTTTCATAAAATCCTGAAGTGTATACCAAAGCCTAAGTTTTGAACCCTTTGTGGTGTTGTTCACTTGTTCTAGGCTATGAGCATGTCCAGTTTTGGGTTAACTTGTTATACCTTTTACCATACTCCAGGTTATATTTAGCATGTTATTTTTATAGACTACGCTGTTTGATGCAATTTCTAAACCGATTTTAAGGCATCATAACTTACCCATGCAACGTCTATGCAATTACGATTTCATCATCATTCCACACCTTTTTTTAACAGTTAAACTTGGTATTGGGGGCTTCAGTATGGGTGCTGCAACCGCCCTCTACTCTGCGACTTGTTTTGCTCAGGGGAAATATGGAAATGGCAACCCATACCCTTTGAACTTAAGGGCAGTTGTTGGTCTAAGTGGCTGGCTTCCAGGATCAAGGTATGTCGTTTAGTACATTCCTTCTCAAACCAAAACCACATATGCTCTTTCTCTTATGCACTGTATTTGCATTCGACCTTTACCCACAAACATGCATCCAAGTTGAGGTTCTTTATGTCAAAAACGTCATTGATAAGATCAGTAGTAGCCCCAATTTTCTAACATGCATTTATCTTGTGTAGGAACTATTTATTATTAAGTTCTTTTGTATTGTTATTTTTAAGGAGCTTATAGAGATGGGTATTCAGCCACAGAATGTTCTCATGTTCATTTAATTGCTATTATTGTGCAGGAGCTTGAGGAACAAGATAGAAGGGTCACGTGAGGCTGCAAGGCGTGTTGCATCCTTGCCTATTTTGCTCTGTCATGGACTCTGTATGTGTTTTTATTGCTTAAATACCAATGTTGCGGATTAAATTTGTGTATTAGGTTTTGTCACATTAAGTTTTCGGTTTTACTATTGCATGGATATGATATCAATCTCATTCATAAAAAAAGTCTGAAAGAGGTTGCATGTAAAAAACTTAACCATTAATACTGTCAAAACAAACTGCTATCTGAACACTGATTTTAGACTGATCACTGTCATATCCTTATCTCAGCAATTTGGGACTGGGATAGGCTATGCAGATCATGTCTTGTTTTCTATTCTGCCTGTGGCCTCATATGATAATAATTGTGAAAATGCATACACAAGGGACTTGGTGCTTCATCTTGGTAGACCAGCTTGCAGCAGTAGGCATATTGTCATGATAACCTGTGCATGCCCAACTTGTCCAATTATAGTGCACTAGGCCCACTTTCATGTCCGAGGCACCTAAAGAAGATGCTCTCCTGACTTCTAGTGGTAATTGCAAGTATGGGCATTCATATACCTTTAACTTATTGTATCCCGTACACTCTGGTTGCAAAATGGAGTGGGGCTTCATTGTTCAATGGATGCCAAACGAGCGTCACCCACGTACTACTCTTTAAAATGCTAGGTTAGTCATCTCCTGCTGATTTTATGGGAGAAATACTACACCAGTTATAAGTTGTGCAATGCGAATTGCCCTATATCTAGAACTTTCCCTTACTAGTCCAATCAGTATGCAATATGCATGTATTGCATAGAGCTCTGGAAGCATATTTCTTATCTAGCATACCTACGCCAGAAAATACTTTTATGTTTAAAATTTAATAGCATTATTCCTGGATTGGTTAAGTCTTGTCAGCTCCATAGAAAGGTTCAAAATTTTGGACCCTGCTTTGTGCTGAAAAATAAAAGAAAATGTTGTTTTCTTCTTTTCTATATTAGCATAAATTTATATGTTCCCAACAAGTGTATGAGTAAATTTTAATAAAATGTTGATTTCTGCCTCTATGATTCTGAAAAATAATATAAAATAAACAATATAGTCATTTTGTTATGTTAAATATACAATGTTTTCTTTTCGTTTTTAATATGTTAATCAATTGATTTGATATGAATATATACTCAGAATTTTCTTTGATGAACCTTCTAAGAAGAGTTTCTTGTACAGTCTTGTATATAAAACGTTCTGGGCTGGATGTCTCCAAAACAGAATGGTCCTCAGAAAGAAATCCCAAATGTGTTGAAATTTTATAACATTGCGGAAATCATATTTTATAAATTTTGTAATTTCTTAGGCTGTCTCTTCATGCTTAGCCTGCAGCATAGGTGGTCCCTTCCTATTGGGCATTTTTAGATTTTGCTAAGACAACTAAGCCCATCCCACTCTCCTTTGTTTATTTTAAGCTAAGAGTGTGAACAAAAAAGTTTTACTACTTCAGTATAAACATTCTTATGTTGCTTTTTCTTGTTGCAGGCGATGATGTAGTCCCCTATAAATATGGAGAGAAATCTGCCCAGTCTTTAATTTCAGCTGGATTCCAATACCTTACATTCAAACCATATGATGGGTATCTAACTAATTTATTCCATTAGCAATAATTAGGCCATTCTTTTACTAAGAAAAATAAGAATCTACCAAGAGAAAATACTTGGTGGAATTGGAGAGAAATTTTCTCAGTGTTTGGTGTGACTATGCAGCCTTGGTCATTACACGGTTCCTAAAGAGATGGACGAGGTTCGCAACTGGCTAACTGCAAGGCTGGGTCTTGATGTGTGATGGTCCTAATTGTGGCACAGAATTTCATTCTCTATTTGCAGCTAGTATGGAGGAAGAACGGGGAAACAATAGCAGAAAGAAGATAATCATAAGTGGTAGTTAATAGTTATGGGATATGAGATATGGGGTATATGGTATAGCTGGATTAATCTTCCTTTCTGTTTTGTCTTCTTGCCCGCACTAAAATAAAGTTTTGGATGTACTTTTCTTTTACTTGGCTTGTAGGCACCCAGACGGGATTGGTTGTGGTCAATCTTACTTAGGATTATGAGCATTTTGGTGTTTATTAATGTGATATTTAGTCATATTTAATCTAGTGGGGACTCTCTCTCTCTCTCTCTCTCTCTCTCTCTCTCTCTGTGCGCGCACGCGCCTGTGTGTGAGTGAGTGAGTGGAATTGAGTATCTGTGCATCAATGAAGTTTCTGGTGCTTATTCCCCATATCATACGGATTCTTTTTCATGCTCCTCAAACCACCTTCGTGCAATCATCGCCATTCAATTGAAAAATGTCAAAAGAATTGATGATTAAAGCAGACCGAACAGTGTCCTAGATGAATCAAAGCTCTCAAGTGTTTTGTCAGGGCTTTCCACCATCAAAGTAGATACAGGAAAGTTGCAGCTTTCTTTATTACTTTCTAGTTTGAAGATTAAATGAGATTGATGCTTAGGCTCTGTTTGGTGCTAGGGAAAAGTAAATTGAACTGGTAGAAACAAGAGTATAGATACTTGGTTGATAATAATTGCACACTTAAGACGTAAGACTCACTTCTTTTCATAATTTGTTCTCCATAGTCATCAATCAAATGAAGCATTAGTGTCCAAAAAAGCAGCACAACTGCACCCTTAATATCTGTTCCATCTTTTCCAGGAAAAGCCACTTTCCAGGTTATAAGGCTGAACATATGCACCACTGTCTTCTCATATTAGGTATTGTTTCTATGGTGGCACCAACACCGGTTTTGGCCAAATGTAACAAAAAAGCAAGTAGATTGTCTTTAAATTTCATTAATCAGCCTATCATAGCTGCCAAAGGACTTCAACTTGGTGCCACGCTTGCCATTCTGCATAAGGAACAATGATTTAGAAGGCCAGCTTGACAATGATCAATGTCGACGAACTAGCTGACAGGGCTCATCCGGGTGCAGTGCAAGTGAATAGACCCAGGAGACCACCTTGCACAAAAGCATGTTTAGATTAGCGTGAGTACTTCGAAAATCAGGTTATCACTTTTTTTGCTGGGTGCGCAGTCATGGCTCCTACTAGTATTTTTGTGGATACCGTATGGTACCTAGGCATACTCTTGTCAAGGTTTGAGCTCAAATTAATCTTTACAGGTTGACAGAATACCCCACAAGTCCCGCGCATTGGTAAGAATGGTGCCAAAAATTAATCCTAAAACTTACTAGTTCATGAGCTGTGATGCTAGACTCTCTAAGCTATCCTATAGGGTTGGTCCCTTATTTCGTGAGAACATATCCCTTGTGTAAAGGGAAGCTAACATTGGATGTATAAAAAGATAACAGCCCCAAGGTCATTTGGTTCCACTGAGTTGCTAATCTGTGTTAGTCCCTCTACAGCATGAGAAACTAGCCTTGTGATTGAGAAACCTCCCATGAGATGACCTGTATCGTATAAAGCACTAACAGACCAGGACATGGATGCACAGCAATTGAATGCTGAAAAGCAAGTCTCACTTCACAATGACAAACACTGCCATAGCCATTCCGGTTTATTCCCTAATCATGTTGTGTACAATGAGAACTAACCAAGACATGCATTTAATGAAACATAGGGCAGTAATAAAACAATAACTTCAAGGCAACTTATTCAGTTGCTCACAGTGAAAACTCTACCAAGGGCTGAAACAGAAGAATCGGAAAGTACCATTTAATTCATATAAGAGGGTGGTACAAGAAGTAAGCCTGCAGAATTACAGCATATTTTAAGCGTAAAACTGTGGCAGGGATCTGTTTTCCTATAACAAATGTTAAAAACAAGTTCATTTCATTTGAGAAGCAATTGAACTGACAAGAGTAACCATATAGATTTTATAAATGTCAACAAATAAAAACTAATGCTAAATGTAACAAATAAAATTCATTGATGATAATTGACTTGAATTACTACTAATTCATCTTCCAACTTTGAGCAAATCCATAGAGAGAATTGCCTTTTGACTTGTTGATTTCTCATAGTGAACTATGATAGTAACTACCACAAGAGCATCATAGGACAATTAAATATGGACAGGATCACAAACAGTGACCATAATGGAAACCCGCAAAATTTTTGAGAACTGTGGATCTTTAATGCAGATGACATGTATATTGCACCACTACTGCAGGCTGCCCATAACATTACCAGCCCTACAAGAGTAACAAAAGGACCAATGATTAGCACCTCTATTAGCAACGAATCTTAAGAGCCAGGATGCAAAATTTCTATGGAATATAGAAGCTGTGCTTTAGGTTAGCTCATCCTAAATTGTAAGCAGCTAACCAGATATGTCTGGTGGAAAGTAGCTTACAGCTTACAAGTATCCTTTTTGGAGAAAATGCATAGGCTGCTTCACTATTGCAATGTAAAACTTAAGTACATCAATATGACTTACCTCCACTCTATGCATGCCAATCACTGATCACTAGAACTGTCTTTAGGATCACTTCCAATTTGATTGATACCATCTTTAGAATTACTATACGGGGTGAGAGGAGGGAATGAAGGCACAGCTTGCAATATGAATTTACGGCCACTTCTCAAGCCTGGAGAAGAGCAAGAACTTAACTCCTGCGATTGGAAGTGTGGGGGAGACACCCGCTTCTTATTTGGTGAGCAAGCTTTAACTGCCTCGGTAGGGGTAGAAGTGTCCTTGAGTATCTCAGGTGTATCATCATCCTTCACTAAGTCATACAGAGCACTGTCATAACTGAGCACATGTGGGGCCTTGTTCCCACATAGCTGAGGAACACGACTGATGGATGAACTTTTCCAACAAAGGGAACCAGCTGATGACTGATGGCTACTTCCCTCATGCAATTTGGCTTGTGAAACTTCGAGGCAATCCCTCGAATTGGGTGAAGCTGAAGAAGCCACTGCCCCCAAGTGAGGATGTGACATTGGGGTGAGATGGCCTATATCAGTAAGTCCTTCCCATATAGGCGAGAATTGATCCATTCTCCCAGCTTTGCCGCGATCTGATTCCTGATCAAAAGAAACTATATCGAGAAAAATGTTGTTACATTTATTCAATATCCTGTCATGATCAATTGATTATCTTTGGGCATTAAGAAACTTCACATAAGGTGATAAAATGGTTATACCAGATTCATGTGAAAAATAATGCCTTCGGACAGAAAACTGTGATTTAATTTTATCTACGGATGTGGTCCCAATATCCTCAGTATCCAGCTTATCATGTGATGGATCTTCCCACCTTTCAGCCCTCCTGTAAAGTATTTCTGCGAACCAACATTGGAGAAGTTAATTGGTAACTATAGGAAAGGGAAAAACAAATTGTCCATATTCATACAAAATCTACACCTTTAGTTTGCTCATAAACCATTACCCTTCCGAAAGTGTTTATACACATCCTTTATCTTTAACCAACCAATCAAGCATTTATGAATGTGAAGACAGCCAATATGGTCGGCAGCTTTAAATTTGGTCATCAAAAAAAGTGTCACACAATATGCAATTTTTTTTTCTAAACAGGACCCACACTTGGATAGTGCTACCAGAGCATATAATTAAAGGTACTGCTGATTGCCCATAGAAATCATTCATCGCTTTCAACAATGAATCTCTGTTCAAAAGTTTAGAATTTAATATTTGCATTTATTATGGAAACAGTGCTATATATGACATATATTTTGTGAAAAAATATTTCAAGAGAATAATGTGTCAATTGGGCTAAGTTAGCCAGCCCATAGACCCTCAGTCCTCACAATAGCAAATATGAAGTATGACAACCCGCTGGTATCATCTGTACCTGGAATGTATGTGCCAAAGGTTCAATGGGTGTACACCCCAGTTTCCACAATGCCAAGTGATCCATCTGTTTATCCAAATCATAGGCAAAAGCCTGGAGAAGCTTAAAGGCACTATGTGCTGATCAAATTATATTATAATAATTTGTGCAAGTTTAAGCCCGGTATACTTTATACTCCTAGAGAAGAAATGCATGCAATATGCGTTGACTTCAGATTTGTTTCTGATGACTTCACATGAATTCTACTATGTAAATGAATGAATATACTTAAAGAAGCTAGAAAGTATAACTCTAACCTGCCTTTGAGCCAAAAGAATTTTTACAACCCTCACATCGGCATCCATCAGAACATCCAACTTTAGCCTTTAAGTAAAGGGAGAAAAAAGTTATTCCAATCAGAACAAAGTAAAGAACATCGCTATACAAACCAACTTCCTATCCCAACTCTTGATCCCAAGTTCCCAACTGATGCGGCCAGTCACTTCTCCCTTTCATTTCAATATAAAATAACCATCATTATGACATTAATTAAAGTGCCACTCCAGATCAGTTGGGAAGCATTTTCATAGATCAAAAAGCAGTAAGGTTATTCATATGATACTATACTGTAAGCCAACAATGAATATATAAACCTGATAGCATTCACAATATTTTTTCAGACACATTGACTTCTTGCAATTGCATCCTCTTTTGTGCCTAGCCGAGGATGGGGTTGTCCCATTCCCATCTTCCTGCACAGCATTGTTATGCTCACATATTTACAATCTAGAAGGAAAAGGAACCAAAGTTTAAAATTTGTAAAGAGGATTACCAAAATGTTTGATGGTGAGTCAGTGCCATGCTTTACAATTTTTGGAGCAAACGCAAGAGGATTACGGGATTCAATTTGTTGCCGTGTATCAAGAACGGTGTCCTCATATTCAGGCTTGTTAAAGCAGTTTTCGCATGCACATGAATCTGCACAATAAACTCCTGCTGCAAAGCACTCACAATAACTGCAAATAGCAAAAAATACAGTTGACGCAAACTGCAACAATACAAAGGTGTTTAAATGTGCCTTTTTCTTTTCAACGTTTCTGTGGGAAAATGTGTTTTTATCCATGTGTTAATTATGTAATGTGTTCTTTTTGCTGAATGTGGTTTGGTTGAAGAATAAACATTTGAAGATATATTCGTAGATTGTCAATCACCCTCAGTTTTGGCAGTGATAGAAGTCATGTTCCTTTTTCACTAACAGCATTATTTATACACCATTAAGTTGGATGCATTGAAATCATTCCAACACATTATCTAATACCATCTGAGAAGTAACTTTTAAGACATGTTCTACACAAGTCCTGTTCACTTACAGTTTCAAGCATTTTGACCTCTTACAATTGCAACGTTTGCATCCATCACTCTCACTGGAGCAGGTTGCCTTCTTCCTGGAAATAGCCCAAAATCTAAATTTCAGAAAGCAATGTGAAAAAGTTGAAGAAGTATCAAAAAAGAAAATAATAATATGCACACTAGCCTTCTTTTTTTAGGGCTCATTTGATTCAACTCCATAATCCTGTCAGCATTTTCTGAAGCAAACATTCTCCCTGCACATGGAATCGTTTGCTGCTCAATAAGTTTCAAATGCTGAAATGCATTCGGAGGTTTCATACTGTTAGTAGGCCAAAAAGAGGCACAGCTAGTTGCCACTACAATTTGACTTTCCTGATGATTATCATCTTCATGAGTTGAGATTTCCCTAGCTATACAAGCTAACTTTGAACCACTATTTGAGTCCTTTGCTAAATTACGGATCCCTGAGTTATCTTGTGTACTTGAACACCCAACTGATTTCATGCTTGCAGCAGTATTGCAACTGATTGAAACACTGTTTCCAATGCTATTCAAGTGCAAACCAATACCAGATGGCCTGGGAGCTGATATGGCAGAGTTTCCAGCATACTGAATAGAGCTAACCATCTCAGGATGGGTTTTTGGTCTGTTAGCTGGGCAGAGAGAATGCTGGGAAGTTATGGTCTGATTGTTGATAACAGGATCCTGACTGCTAGAGGTTCCTCTTGGTTCAATGTCAGATGAAACCAGACTGCCTAAGTTTGTAATGCTAGGAGGTAACCTTGAATTAGCAGTAGCATTTGTTGAATTACAAGAACTGTGGCTGTTACTAGCAGTAGCATTCTTGCAGTCCACTGCAGCCTCAAATTGAAGATGTCTACGCGTGCCACGTTGGTGCTGTGTGACCTCCTACATTGGACTATAGCAATTATTGTACTGCAAGAATTCTTATAAGAAGACAATAGCCACAATCAAATGCCAGATGGCATTGCTTGCCTTGAAATACACAGAAAACATAAGAAAGAATAGACTTACTATAAATGGAGTTTAAAATATCATAAAATCAAAATGACCACCGAAGAGAAGAAAGGGAACTGTAGTTGCAATAAACCCAAGGTTTTGAGGATCATGAAGAACAAAGAATGGGTTAGATACGCAGGAGTAAAAGCTCAAAATTTAGTGCAACATTTCTGAATCTTGTTTTCTATTAATCTTTTGAGTTGAACATATATATATATATATATATATTGGGGTGTCAATCAAGTTTGGGAAAAAAGAGAGAAAAAAAGAAGACAAAACAAGCA
Source organism: Hamamelis virginiana (assembly GCA_017140935.1). Taxonomy (NCBI): domain Eukaryota; kingdom Viridiplantae; phylum Streptophyta; class Magnoliopsida; order Saxifragales; family Hamamelidaceae; genus Hamamelis; species Hamamelis virginiana. Next base: position 1,007,618 of record JAESVK010000619.1, read on the forward strand.
CCTAACGCAATATCTAGTTCTTCTTATACATTAAATGGCAACTAACTCAACAAGAAACACAATAGGATCCCAAGTCACACTTGGTTGACCATTAAAACATTAAAGAACTGCAAGAAGGCTATAACTCTAACAAAAAAAAAAAAAAAAAAATTAGACACACAAAGTAATAACTTTCTCCACTGCAATATATAAATTTTCATGACACCATATGGTATGATATCTGCCATTAGAAAATAAAGCAACATAAGCCAAAAGGCAGTGCATCACAAGAAGAGTACAACTCTTAAACAAGCGCATGACAATATCAATGATACAGTTATTTTATACCTCAACAGATACTTTTGGAAATGGTCTAGAGCTTTCATCACAATCTTCATGTGCCTCAACAACTTGCATGGATTCACTAAGTGAGTGAGAAGTACAATCCCTTTCATCCTTTTGACCACCTGCAATCTGCAGCTTAACATAGTGTGATCTACGATGTAAAAGACTCTTAAAACAAGTAGACCTTATCTCATCAAGATCTGCACTGCCAAACTCTTTTCCATTTAAACATACAAAGGATGAACCGATATTCACCTGAGCCACAATATGTTCACAATGTTGTACTCCAGAAGCAGGGTCCAGATACTTATCAGACTCAACAATATCATTGACTTTTCCAGACATAACATCAGTGAACTCATCAAAGCTTCCAGCATTCTTCTGATTGCCTTCAGTTTTAGCCAGTTCAAGTGAATAACCAGGCTGGTCTTCTTCAGCTTGCTCCAACGATGTCAGAGGTACACACAGTCCACTCTCCATGTTCTTGTCATCTCCAGCGTCATTAAGTTCTTTTATGATTTCTTTCAGGCCACTAATACCACTTTGTGATGCCTGAGGTGCATCATTAACCGGTTCTAGAGGTAAATCAGCAGATTTACTAGAGTCCTCCACCTCCATAGTGTCAGCCAGATATTCATCAACACATCTTGAAGGACTGCATGATTGGACTTCCTTCTCAGAGCAAGGAATAAGCCCAACATTTAATACAGTATCGCATTGGCCATAAACATCTGAACCTGCTGCAACTATCTCTTCTCTGTCAACATGTAGAGAGAATCCTAAAATGGATTATTGGGGATATTGGATACTTAATTTAAAAATTAAAATAAAAATAAAATGTTATGCTCCACTGCTGAATCATAATCCACATTCCACAATTAGAAAACATTAAATGCACTACTTAAATGAGGACACCTCACACCTTTTCAGAAAACTGGTTTCCCGCTGCAGATCTATACGAGGTGATGTAAACACAGGTTGTGGGGGTGGAAAATCAGCTTCTGTAAACCTCTGTGTGAAACGTACTGTCTTAACTGACTTTATAGGGGAAAGATTGCTAAGGTAATTGAAGAAAGGAGACTCCTACAATTGAAAGAAGCAGCAATGAATAAGAGACTGGACATGACAGAATATCTTGTTTATTATACATTCCATTTAGAACATGAGCAATCAACTTCAAAAGTTCCTAGTCCATGATGAATTCAACCTGAATGAAAATTCTATACCCTGACAAAATACATATCCAAAGCTCCATCCATTTGGTTCAACAGGAAAAAAGCAGTCAAATGAGTGTGTCAGTGTTGAATGAGGCATGTAACCAGAAGACATGATAGTATAATGAATTAATGCACAATACGATATAAATGGTGCATGTTTATCCTGCTTATATTTTTCTGGAGCAACTTCTTAGTTGTAGCAAATATACAAAAGAGACTACTTTGGTTCATGTTGGAGACTGTATAATTTGTTTGACTGAATTATTGACCATGTGCTCCAAATATATCAGTTTTGAGGGTATTCTAAAGCTTTTACAGGATCTACTTTTCTGCCATTCAAATGAAAATCTGAACCCTCTGTTTGATTGCTCACTAAATATATAGTCTCCAAAAGGAACAAAATCTGGAAGAGTACAAGGGTCCACTTCAATTCCTATACAACCCAACAAAAAAATAAATAATAATAACTAAATATAAATTATGAAAAAATTTAGAAGGGAACCCTAATGCCTTGTTGGGTTGCTAATAAAGTGCTATGGAAAAATAAAATAAAAAAATGAAATAATAATGCTTGGACCAAATAAAAGGAGAACTCCACTCAACTGTGTGCCTAACAGGACTATCTCACTCAGTCAATACAGAAACTAACACAAAGTATAAACGTAAAATTCCAAAGCCTTTTCTTTTTCTTTTTCCCGCACTTTCTCAGCAACCAAACAGTAGGTAAAAGAAAATCAATACAACCGAACATTACAATAACATAAAACCCATGATCAGATCTGCTACACACTCAATCAAAACAATCCCATTATATATATATATATATATATATTCAAATAGGATTATATTACGAAAATAATGTGAGTGAAAATAAATTACTTGGACGGCGGGAGATGACGTTGGAGATGACGTGGCGGCGATCCGATTATCTTCAGGGGAATCCATGGTTGAAAACTGAAACCCTATGTCGGTTTGCCTGCATCGTATTAGTTTCCGCCCGTGCAAGAAAATGAGGGAAAGCGGCAAGAAAATGTGTTCAGATTACAGAAAATAAGTATCGGTTTTGAACATGAGCGGGAACGCGCCGTACTGTTCTGTAATTCTCCGAGATACAAGCACGTGTTTTTTCTACATTTATTTTTAGATTTTATTGCCTTTTTTGGTAGGGCTAGTCATGGCCATACTGGATTGTTTAGGCACAATAAGTGCATTAATTTTCGGCCCATATATAATGCTACCTGGGCTCAACGTCGTCCTTTTGAGTACTTCTATTCTCAATATTAATCACCACTTTCTCCATTCGTAAATAGACCTCAAAAGTCGCTAAGTATACCCCATGAACTTACAAAAATACCATAGTCCTATTTTAATCCTCACAATTTTGTATTTGCACCTCATTTCTCCAGCATCTTCCATTTCCCATCCAAAAAGGACTCGTAAGCTCTGATTCTGATATATATATATATATATATCTGATTTGATGCTTGGTTGCTAAGAAAATGGTGAGATTTGGGGTATATATGTGAAGTATTGAATAATATGAGCTTGCCCCTTGTTTGGTTGCCGGGAAAATAGAGAAAGAAAATAAAAGAAAATGTGGGGTGCAAATATCCAAATTAGTTGGTGTGAGTTAGTATTTAAAAAATTAATATGTCCTCCATAAGGGTATTTTTGGAAAATGAAAGTATATGATTTGCTTAGTATTTGGAGGGTTCGCAATAACCGCACCCTTTTTTTTATGGCCCAGTAATGCTATTTTTCCCAAAATGTTATCCCAAATAAATTATGGCATTCATTTATTATCAAATAAAAAATTTACTAAAAAAGATGATCAACTGTCACATCATTTGAAATATACTTTTGGGACTCTTTTTTCTTTTTTTTAAGATATAGTATTTTCCTTTACCCCCTATTGACATGAAAATATTTTAGGAAAATACTTAATGTCCTAAAAAAATTGTCCCAAAAGTGTATCACAAATGCTTAATGTCCTATTGAAGGCTTTGCATTCATTTAGGTTACTTTTTTAGAGAAGTTTTTTGGGATATATAACATTGCTGCAATATTATATCTATTATAATTACTCATAAGTACATCTCGAATGCATTCATACCGCTGGAGATTTGGAGCTGTCAATGCCAAAATTTAACACCCCAAATAGCATGGATGCCAAATTTTGACACCGAGTGCTCCAACGCATTAGTCCTATATTTGGCATTTTTTGCATTTTTAGAGAAAGAGTATGAAATGGCACGAATAATAAATGCAATTTGAGATGCCAAATTTGAAAATTATCACTGTCAATTTTAAAATTAGGCACGCCAAAAGATAGTCCATTGGAGCAATTTAATTGAGTGCTAATATCAAATTTTGACAATAACAACTCAAATGTCATAAAATTGAAAATGCTCTAATAGATGACATGACAATATCATATTAATATAATAATAATTATCCAAGATGTTGATGTGGTATTACCTTGTTAACTAACATATTAATAAGGAAAATATAGTAAAAGTCGGTGCGTGTTTGAGGACGTATCAACGGGGATTTTAGTTTGGATTCAAGAAAGGGAGCGGATGTTGACACACCCTCTTATTATTAGCCTACCCCCACCAATTTTGATTTTTTACCGTTTTATGAAAAAATACATTGTTTTTAAGAAAACTAGCCGCGATATCCACTAGAAAACATCATTTTGAACAACTTTGTAGAAGAAAGTTTTTCCAAAATCTACCATTTAAGTAGACTTTTTGACCATTTTATTATTTTTACAAAATATTTTGTAAAAAATGCCAAAAAGTCTGCTTAAATGATAGATTTTAGAAAAACTTTCTTCTACAAAATTGTTCAAAAATAATGTTTTCTAGTGGATTCCGTGGCTAGTTTTTTAAAAACAATGTATTTTTTAATAAAATGATAAAAAATCAAAATTGGTGGGGGTGAACTAATAATAAGAGGGTGTGTCAACATCCGCTCCCTTCAAGAAAGCCAATGTATATGGTTGCATATGCATTAGTTTTGTTCGGGCCTTTAGGGGAGTAGAAGTCCGAGGCTATCATACGCAATTGAGTGCCAATATTTAGCATTATCAGCCCAGGCCCTGGCCTTAAAAATACAACGTAAAGCCTGGCAGTGAATTAGGGTTTAAGAGCATAGGAAGTTCAAAAACAGAGCTTCACATCAATGGCGTAGTAGGGTTTTAGGTTTTGGTTTTCAGCTAACACATATACATCCATTTCTACAACTTGGGAAAAACCCTAGAAAGCCATGAACTACCGATTTCAGAACCTTCTCGGAGCTCCCTACAGAGGCGGAAACGCAATACTCGCCAACAACACCCACTTAATCTCACCCGTCGGTAATCGCATCGCCGTCACCGACCTCATAAAATCTGAAACGATTACTCTTCCTTGCCAAACCTCCTCTAACGTCTCCCGCATCGCCGCCTCTCCCGACGGCGCCTTCCTTCTCGTCGTTGACGATAACCGCCGCTGCCTCTTCATCAACCTCCGTCGCCGCGTAGTCCTCCACCGAATCTCATTCAAACACCCCGTCACCGCCCTCAAATTCAGCCCCGACGGTGCGTTCATCGCCGTAGGAACAGGCAAATTGCTCCAAATTTGGCGGTCGCCGGGGTTTAAAAAGGAGTTTTTTCCGTTTGAATTGATTCGCACTTTTGCATATTGTGACGATAAGGTCACAGCGTTGGATTGGAGCCCGGATTCGAATTATGTGGTTGTGGGGTCGAAGGATTTGACGGCGAGGTTGTTTTGTGTGAAGAAATCAAGTTTGTTCAATAAAAAGCCTTTCTTGTTTTTGGGTCATAGAGATTCAATAGTGGGTGCATTTTTTGGTATTGATAAGAAGCCGAATAGGGCTTGTAAGGTTTATACAATTACGCGTGATTGTTATATTTTTAGTTGGGTTTATAGTGGCAATGAAGGTAAAATCCAAGAATTGGGAAGAGGGGATTCAGAGCCACCTTCGCCCGGTACACCGGAACAAAGGATGAATGAGGATGGTGAAGAGAATTTGGAGAGTGGTGTTAATGGTAATGTGAAGAAAAGGAAGAGTCTTAGCTGCAAAGATGAGGATTTTGATGAAGAATGTAAGCATTTTTTGGATAGAGGGAAATGGGGATTGTTGAGGAAGGACAGTTTTATACAGGCCCCGGCAAAGTTGACGGCGTGTGATTACCATCGGGGGCTTGATCTTGTGGTTGTAGGGTTTTCGAATGGAGTGTTTGGGCTCTACCAGATGCCTGATTTTGTTTGCATTCACTTGTTGTCGATATCAAGAGAGAAGATTACGACTGCTGTTTTTAATGATCTTGGGAATTGGTTAACATTTGGGTGTGCAAAACTTGGGCAGTTGCTTGTGTGGGAGTGGCGATCCGAGAGTTATATTTTGAAACAACAGGGACATTATTTTGATGTGAATTGTCTTGCGTATTCTCCAGATTCACAACTCTTGGCTACTGGAGCTGATGATAACAAAGTCAAGGTGAATTCAAATATGAAAGATGCTGTTCTCACTACTAAAGATGCCTATATTTTTGGGTTGTTGATTTGCTAAGTTTGCATTTACTGCTTTTTCCTTCCAAGTTTGCACTTTTATCTCATGTAGAAGTTCCAATGTTTGCTTGTTATAGGTGTGGACTGTTTCATCAGGTTTTTGCTTTGTAACATTCTCCGAGCATACTAATGCAGTCACTGCACTCCATTTTATGGCTAATAATCACTGTTTATTAAGTGCATCTTTGGATGGGACTGTTCGTGCATGGGATTTGTTCCGCTATCGAAATTTTAGGACATTTACTACCCCTTCGTCTAGGCAGTTTGTTTCTTTGGCCGCAGATCAAAGCGGTGAAGTGATTTGTGCTGGAACTCTAGATTCATTTGAGGTATCTGTGCATATTTCTGATGGCTTTAACTTTTAAGTGTGCTCTGCCATCTCTCTGTTTTATTTCTGACGGAGTTTCTTTGTATATGTGTATTAGATTTTTGTTTGGTCAATGAAGACAGGCCGTTTGTTGGATGTTCTTAGTGGTCATGAAGGTCCCGTTCATGGTTTGATGTTTTCTCCTACAAATGTGAGTTGTCTTGTCTTATGTTCTGTATGATTGTCTGCAGTCTGCACTGGTTATACATGTCTATGTTTTAATTAAATTTCAATTGACCTTTCTGATTCCAAAATGTTCTGTTTTAATGTGTAGGCAGTGTTAGCCTCATCTTCATGGGACAAAACTGTTCGATTGTGGGATGTTTTTGAAGGAAAAGGTGCAGTTGAAACATTTCCCCACACACATGATGTTCTTACAGTCGTTTACCGTCCAGATGGAAAGCAGTTGGCTTGCAGCACGTTAGATGGGCAGATCCATTTCTGGGATCCAATTGATGGCTTGTTAATGTACACAATTGAGGGGCGAAGGGACATTGCTGGGGGACGTCTCATGACTGATCGAAGATCAGCAGCTAACTCAAGTGCAGGAAAGTGCTTCACAACTTTATGTTATTCTGCTGATGGGAGTTATATATTAGCCGGGGGAAGTAGTAAATTCATCTGTATGTATGATGTTGCTGATCAGGTTAGTTTGCATGCATATATATATATATATATATATATATGCATGTATGGAAATAGCTTCGTTCTCAAAATGAGCCTTATGCCTCTCTGTTCACATTTTTGTAATTGCTCTTATTTTGGTTAAATTGTTTCTTGAGTATTTCTAATTATTTCATTGTATTTGGGTCTGAAAATAGCCTGTATAAATGGATACTAGTATACTACTCACAGAGTCACATATTACCACCAAATCTAGCAGATAAATTGAGAGGTAATGAGAACCATTTTAATAAGTGAGAGGATCATGTACTAAGTTCTGAAAATTCCATTTTAGGTGATGCTAAGTTCTTGGAATTTCTGAGTATGATTAAAGTACACATTCTTACACTGTTACTCATATCTGTGCATTACTTTCTATTCTTCATTTCTTTTAGGTATGTTGCTACTTTGTCCTATAAAATTATTATTAAATAACTTATAGAACTCCAGCACGTATTATGCTATGTCCCTAGGCATATGCCATTTTGTGCCATCTCTTTGCCTCATGTCCCTGCCCTTTATGAAGGTATTAAAGTTTTTGGTATATTATATGTGAGCCTCTCACCAAAATGTCAAAGTAAGAGATGTTCCATGATCCTTTTTAAATTTACATTCATGCTACATATTGTTCAGCAATTTTGTCCGTCTTCTCATTTTTTGCAGAAAAGCATGGAAAAGTTTCTCCACTCAAAATTTAGTGTGTCATAGCTTTTAATACATAGGTGTGAGCAAAAGAGCACACTTTTTATGTTTGGAATCTAGAGTGAAATTTGAACGATAGAAAATCCAACCTTTCCAAAAAGATGACAAAGAAAGAAATGGTTACAAGAATGCCCCTCGAGTATTAAAGCTTTCATAATTTAATTTTGGGAACTTACCCTGTTTTTAGTTCTGAATACCAGAAATTCTAATGAGTTTAATTATTGGTAGTTTTCTATATTCTGCAATAACTATTTTCACCTGCTTATGTTTTAATTATTTTCCTATATTGATAGCTGTATTTTTGAGTGATTGTTTGCGTATGATTCTTGTCTGCCTCACTTAGCTTCACAAGTTTTTAATTTTTCCTTTGCTTTTGAATGCACACACTACTATTTTATTGTGTCCAACATGTCTAGGAGACTCCCCATATATTGAATCGGGGCTTTACGTATTGGATTTTCTATTTTGTGCAGGTTTTGCTGCGTAGATTTCAAATAACCCACAATCTCTCTTTGGATGGAGTTCTTGACTTCTTAAACTCAAAGAATATGACAGAAGCAGGCCCACTGAATTTAATTGATGATGATAATAGTGATACAGAAGAAGGTGTTGATAAACAAACCCGGGGAAATTTGGGTTATGATTTGCCAGGATCCATGCCTAACCGTGGAAGGCCTATTATTCGAACAAAATGCCTTCGTATTGCGCCAACTGGTCGAACTTGGGCAGCATCAACAACAGAAGGAGTTCTAATTTATTCAATAGACGAATCTTTTATTTTTGATCCCACTGATCTTGACATAGATGTTACACCAGAGGTACTTCTTTGAAATTTATTTATTTATTATTTAAGCAATGTCATTGTTTCTAATCAAAGAATTAGAATCCATATTATTATCTAGTACTATAGAAAGGGAACTTTTGGTATCTTTCTTTGTCTCCACTTGCCATTAGTTGAATTTATAAAAATAACCCCCTAAAACATAATAAATCATAAAAGAGAAGAGTAATAGTGTCTTTAAGCATAGAACTATAGAAGAGCTCCCTATATTGAAAAGCTTCCCAATCAGCAGTAACATCTACCTGGAATCCTCTTTTTACTGGAACTCCTTGGTTCACAACAACTGTTCACAATTAATTTGCCAACTAAACTAGTCGTTTCCTTTATACAACCCACTACCCATTGAATTCTTCATGTAGCTGTCTTGAGATAACTAAATGGATAACTCAAAAGAATAGAGTGGAATAAAGTGAGTTAGGATACATGCGCTGTTAAGCTATGGGAAAATGAAGGTGTTAATCTCTCATCTTCTCTAAATAGTGTCTTGAAGAAATCATGATGAGGAAAAAATGCTTTTTTTATCAAGTAATTGTAAGAATTTTAGTTTAGTGGGAAGTAGCAGTTTCTTCCTTCACTGATTTTTTTCCTTGTTACCTTTTGCACAGGCAGTCGATGCAGCACTAAGTGAAGATCAACCAAACAGAGCTTTAATTCTTAGCCTCCGTTTGAATGAAGATACTCTAATTAAAAAATGCATTTTTGCTGTGAGTCCTATAGATATACCAGCTGTTGCTTCAGCAATCCCTTTCAGATATTTGCAAAGGTTAATTGAGGCATTTGCAGATCTTCTAGAAAGTTGCCCATATTTGGAGTTTATCCTTCGATGGTCTCAGGTTATTCTCATGACTTCAATTTTGGAACCCTTCTCTGTTCAATGTTGGATGCAACCCATTGGCACTGTGCAGGTGGCAAGATCTCACCTTTTGGTTCTGATTTGTTTCTTTGGCAGGAGCTCTGCAAAGCCCACGGTCACTCTATTCAACAGAATTCCAGAAGTTTGCTTCCTGCTCTAAAATCTTTGCAGAAGGCAATTACCAGATCACATCAGGATTTGGCAGATACATGTTCTTCCAATGAATATTTGCTTCGATACTTGTGCGCTGCTGGCACCAAGAAATGATGAGCATTTTTTCAATTAGTTGCCACTTGGTAAGGTTTACTGAAATATTACAATCTCTGCATCTAACTGGTGGTGGAAATTTACAGCATCACTTTATTGTAAAGTTAATATTCATTTTTGAGTATTCATGAATTTTTTGGCTTGAATGTTGTCTTCAAAGTGCTGTTTGTGAATAGGAACTGCCTGTGTCCATTTCACTTCATAGGCTGCATTGCATAGGAATAATTTACTCTTTCGTGGGATTTCTCCACACATTGCTTTTTAATTAGATGAACATATAAAGTGACTAGATGAGCATCACTGTAGTGGTCGAACCCCATTATGAGGTGATGACCATTCTTTGAGCCAGAATGGGAATCTAATATTTTATTTGATAGAAATGCTTTGACATATTCAAAAAATAATAAAAACAATACTAACAGTAAAATGTGATGGAATGAGCCATTATTCATCTAGATCCTTTGTAATGTAAAATGCAGTGCTGTTATAACATTAGTAAAGAATACAATAGACCACTATTTCTTAGATTGGATTGTTTGTGCAGGGCATGGCTTTGACAATTTGGATGCCACCATTTGGTGGGTGAGACGTAAAACTGAAACAGGCACAAGCAAGCTCCATCCCCATGCATTTTTTTACGGGATAAGGTTGGGGATAGCAGAAACAGTGTAGACATAACCGCACAGCTTGGGCCAAGCACGCGATTAGTGCTGAGCTGGTGAATACTTGAAGCATTAAGTGGAAGCTGTAATTTGGGCACCTTGTTGGTTAAAAACTTGAAGGCAACTCCCTGCAGTTTGCTGGTTCTGAGGAGGCAGGCCTCTTAGCTATGTGTTTTCCTTTATTCACTCCTTTTTTTTTTCCTTAAAGTGAAATCGATATCCAATTCTTGTTTCTTGGTGTAACAATATGTCATTTTTTGGTTGTTAATCAGAATCTGAGTTTTTTATTTGGTCTGAATTTCTCTTCACGGTTCTTACTAAAATGCCAGCATGCCAATTCTCAAGGTGGACAACTTTTGATAATTATGGTAGACAGGGCTAATGGGTTTTACTTGGAGTTGAGGTGCAGTGTGAGAGCCTTCTAAATCTGCTCTCGTCTTTACTTCCAAGATGGTTGAGGGTGCATTGCGACAGTCTTCTAAATAAATTCTAATCTGTTCTTTCAAGCTGGGTATTAATTTCTTTTTTTCAAGATGAGAGATGCTAGGTGGTAGGGGGAAAAAATGTGGTGACAACAGAGCAGTTTACTGCATCATTTTATCGTGGTTAAGGGGGCCTTGCGTTGGCATTTTGCAGAACTAGTGTAAGAACGTTGAAAATGTAACCACCCTTGACATATTCAACAGTTCATACCTCAGATCGTTTCCTGCAACTGCAATCATGGCTCTGAGAAACACATTTTTCATAGGCACCATACAAAGCTCAGGTATCAATTCAAATCTCTTATCAAGACGAATCATTATGTGGACATTGTATAAGACCCAAGTTGTTGGATAGGAATCTGGTGGATATTTGGGGACAGATTTGATTTTCCATGATCTGAATACGGTCTTCACAAATCAAATGGAGAGGTCATAATAGCTCTATCCTACTCACCCGAGAAAAACAGAAGGAAATTGAGCGAGTGAGAGAGAGAGAGAGAGGGAGAGAGAGCGAGCTCCTTTCAATCTCAAGGTGCGGGAAGCAGTCCGCACTCACCCGCATTTTTCATAGGTGGCTTCAGCAGCCAAGTGGAGGTGAGTATGATGGAATACTATCCCTATGCAACAGGGGAGAGCTATAAGCTACATTTATTGCGGGAAGAAGTTTTACACATATCAAGCTTATCATACCAAACTTGCAGAAAATTCGAATAAGATGCCTTGAATCATCATTATTCATCACAAACGAAAGGTTAAAAAAAACCCTTGAGAAATTCTAAAAATCCCCTCCTCTATGTTTATATTCAATAATGACAGCTTATTCAGATTTTCCCTGGCCGGCTACAATATCTTTGAGCTTTTCCTTCAGTTCGCCAGTCTACACAGGACAAAAGGCAGTGTTAGGACCAATGAATCACAGGTTTTATCATGAAGACAATTTTGATAGAAGAATTTACCTGGTGCATATTGAGAATAATATCTGATCCTCCAACAAACTCCCCCTTGATGAATATTTGTGGAAATGTAGGCCAGTTGCTGCTCAGTAAGAAAGAGATTAGTGAAACAAGCATAAATAATTTCTTTTTCCTTTTCAAATCTTATCCCGAATTTTAAGGGTCTATTTTGCATTAGAGCATTGTCTTGAGTAGGAACAATGCCAAAATGTCTTGAGTAGGAACAAAGCCAATATATTCTTAAAAATGGAGGACCATGGTTCCACAGGGACCATCCAATTGACTAATTTCAAAAAAATTGTGACATAATAGCAGTTTCAATGGAGCATTAAAAAAAGAAAAAGGAAAAAAAAAAAGAGAGCAATATAAGCTGTTTCTCTGCTCCAAGCACAAGATCATTTTTGTATAATCTTATAGTTTTGGAGAAAAGAAAATCTTCAATATGGGAAATTGAGTTTCAATAGTGGAAGGGATATTTTACATGTTATCAAGTCGAATAAGATGAGAGATGTCCTTGGAGAGACTCCAATTTCATAAAGGAAGTGGTGGATTTATCAAGAGCTATGGAGTGCCCTCTTGTGTGGTGAGATCCCAATTCACCACAAATAGTCAAATATGGCCCTTAGCTCAAACACATTTTTTACTTCAACTGTAATGTTAACTCTGCCATAGTTCGCATTCAGCTTGAATTATTAAAACATGCCAACAGAAAGGTAATGTTTAGATTAGAAGTGGGAGTGGATAATCTAACCACAAGATTCTGATTGATCTTTAATGTGTATCAACACTAAATAAATGAGCTGTAAGTACAACACCATTAGTGCAAACATACCTGAAGGATTTTACAGCATTCTTCAGCTCAGGATCTTCTAAAATATTTCTGGCACTTATAGGAACATCTGCAACATCCACATTCAAGGTTAGAACATCAGAACAAGAATTTTTCAAAGATCTCGAAGTTAGAGTATAGCAAATAAGAAGGGTTCAAAGTTCCAACTCTCAACCCCCCAAAGTGAAGTTTAGAAGCAAACATAATCATTTCCAAAAGCATTGACCACAGATTGTTCTAGGAGTTGGGTATTGTAGTTCAACTGATTTTACTGCATAAACCAAAATCTACCTTCCTGAATATTGAATAATAAATATTTGTTATGATGGAAATGACTTGAATATCATGCATTGGGATGGACATGGCACTCGTTGTATAGCAAAGGGTGAAACTTTTTAGTGCTAGCTGATTTCAATTACTAGTTGACTTGATAATAATCCCAGAACTATTGCAGTTTCAATTTTTTTATTTGTTAAAAGCTCTCCCTGCATCACACATTTTGGGAAGAAAAGGCAAAACCATTACATAATTTCCTTAAAAGATGGCTTGTCACAACTAACAACTTGGTTGTCACAGCTAACAAGATGTCCCAAGATACTCCATATAAAACTCATAATTTCAACCACTGTTTTTAGATTTGCCCATTATATGGGTTTTTTATGCTCCAATAAAACATATTTCAAAAAAATGTATAAATATTGGGATATTAAAAGTGTATCCAACAACATTTCAAAGTGCCTCGTAAAAAAAAAGAAAAAAGAAAAGTCAACAGTACATTCCTCGCTCGACCGGGTCCATCCAGTCTCACTCGGGTTTGGGCGTGTCAAAAAAAGATAAACCCCTTCGAAACAGAATTAGAACATTCTGGGAAACTGTTAATGCATGTCACAATGCAAAACTACAACCACCGCCAACCACTTTTGTTATTTCATTTGGCATTTTTGAGAATTTTCAACCAAAATGTATCCAAATGAGTTTACCATGATAAACTCCAATGTAGATTGCTTATATACGTTCATCACCTAACTGTTAGGAGTCAGCGTATATGATCCAACTTCGTAATTCCACTTATGCCCATTGTGCCATAATTTCTATTTGTTTCATTCTCTTTAGGCAATAGTGTTTCAGCAGTTCCTCTTTCAATGTTTCCATTTTATTATGGTTTAGCCATAAAAGAAAAAAAAAATCATCATGCTAAGTGATCATCTCTAATTCAGAGCCTCTTCATGATGAAAATTAAGTATGAACAAGGAAAAACACATAATCAAGATTACTGAGGTTTTCATATTTCAGTTTTGAGAAGGAACTGTTCGTTTCCTCCTTGGTTAACTTAAACATTAATTTTATGGACCTTATAACAAAGGTGAAAGGTAACTGTCTAATTGAATTCTTTGTTTTTTTTGTTTTTTTTTTAATTAAAAAAAAAAATTATTGGTGAACAAACTTAACCAGGGAATCGATAAAAATTGAGGTCACAAAAACTGAACATGTCAACACTTACTGTATTCATTCAACACTCTTACTGCCAATGAGCTGAATCCACATCGAGGAAGTTCAGGCACCCCTTTCATGTAAAGCATTACAGGGTTGTCCTTGACATCCTACACCAGAAACTAACTGAAATTAATAAATAACAAGCTTACTGAATAAAGATTTTTTGCAGTTTAACAAGAGAAAACAAAGAGTTCGGAGCATGCTTCAAAGGATTTATTATGGAAGTATCAGATAAAAACTATGTACCTGCTCAACAATGTCCGTCAGAGAAAAACCTGAATTTTCAAGCTTATTAGTAGGTCTGAAATCTTCATGTGTGTCAGGATCATTGGGCACAGTTGTTGAGTATCTCATTCCATTGTGGTATACAGAACTGGATACCTACAGTTCAAATCAACCCAACAACCTATGTCAGCACCATGATCAATAAAAATGCGCAAACAACAAAAACCTAGTATGATAATACTATGAAATCTTCAAGTTTTACTGAGCTACCAACTTTTGAATCTTTGGGTTTAACATTTAATATACTCAAAGTTTTACCCCCAGCATTCATCGTGCCACTTTTTTCTCAATCTCACATGTTCAAACACTTCCAAACCAGTTTGCAAATACAAGAACAATCAATGAAGAAAATAAGGAATATGGAGTAAAGCATCATTTTAAACATCCTTAACACCCACAAACTCCTACAAATTGATTCAATTTTTTGATTGGCTGCGCGGATTCAATCTTCTCAGTTCCTGAATGAAAGTTAATAAATGAAAAATACATATAATGTGGTTCTTCCAGCAGTGGAACAACTACTATTGTTGAAAATTGGTTTCAATTCTGGGGTAGCAGAAGGTTTGCCCAGACTCAGTCAGGCTTCATGCATTGGTTTCAACTTCTGTAAATTTGCATAAATCTAGTGAAACAATCTGTTTCCAAAGGTCTTAACCTTGGCTTTCAGGTTATGGAAAGAACAAAATCAATCATGACATTTGAAGGTAATTCTATTATTTTGTGCAGTTTCATTTAGAAAAGCATCTCAGCATCCCGCCAACTAATGAACCAATTATGAATAAAGCACATTGAGACCAACATAAGATGGTCATAGATTTGGGAAGAAAGAATAAATCCTTCTACGCGGGTAGCACTACAAAATTCAACAGGAATTCAACAAGATAGGAACAAAGAGAATCATATTGTATCATAAGTGCAAAAAAGCAGAAACTTATTACAATTTATCGAGAAACAGCAACTTTGAAAGGATTTAAAAGTCAGTTATCATGTGATCAAAACATATATTGAAATGTGGAATTCTTTTTTATAATCATGTCAGAATACTAGCAATTTAATGTCAGAAAGGAAAAATTGGTTAAAACTTGCAAATCGGTAGTAAGTGTCAATCTTAAATCCTCGAGCAATAGGTATGTGTAGATGTTATTTAAAGATTTCTCATTCCCAATATATTTGCTCGACCCAGAAGACCCGTTTGCATCAAGGTTGCTGCTTGAGGCCATAAATTGATTTTCGCCACATCACTGAACCAATAGATTAGTCTTGTAAATTTTTTTACATTGCCTTCATATTTCATAAACTTTTTTTTCTAGTTGAGGAGTTAATAGAAGAAAGCACTTATGCAACGTCATGTTTCATACTATGCATATTTTGAACATGATTCTCAAAGAATTTGACGAAATATATTTATTAAGGAACTGGTTCAAAATCACCAAAGGTATTGGCTCTTACAATTGCACTCGAACGGGCTGCAGGGAGACCCACAATGCTCTTCAAGAGTATGCTAGATAATGACCTAGCCATGATGGTAAAGATGGAATTTGCCCCAAACCTGTATGGGAGCTGTGTGTAAATTTGATTAGCTGCACAAATGAATAGCCAGGGCATTAGCTGTATGATATCTTTCAACAAAAGCATTCCACTTTTAAGTTCTAAACTAAAACTTAGAAATGTTGCAAGAGGTCAAAATGATGAACCTTAAAAACCAAAGCATGAAAAAATGCACATGAAATCATTCTTGATGAAAGACTAATGAGAGAGGTTATGTAAACAAGCAAATTTACTACTTACACTATAAAGGATGATAAGTGGATGAGAATCAATAATGTTTTGTTTGGTAACTAAAAAGAACAACAAGAAAGATCGAAAATGCTTAAACTGCTTCCTTTCCTGAGCAAATTTTCAAAAAAAAAAAAAAAATCCTCATCCTTTTTGGGAACCAAACAAAGTGCTTTGCTCATGCTCTAGAATATGCATACAATCATGGAAGCCTGAATGCGAAAGAAATAATAGCAAGGCTGCATAAGATGCTCAGAATTGGGTGTGATTTGGAATTCAACATCTCGCATATATTGTAGAATTGAGGTCCATCGAAAACATATTCGATGCAAAAATCGAAAACATATTCAATGTTGATCTGCGAATCAAGCAACCATTCCTGCGGGTTCATAGAACTCACGCTGAAATTACTCAAAGATCTGACTATTCGAATTTGAACAATACAAGTTCTGATTCCATTACCCAATTATGTTCACTTGAAAATCTAAGGAATAAAAGGCAACCCTTTAAAGATAATGCCGACATAATGTGTGCAGACAATCCCCCGACCCAACCCTAGAAAGATATGCACACACACACCACAGATTTCTGCTTCCAAAAAATATTTAATTTTGAATAAAAAATTGAAAAATCTATAAGAGGCAGCTGAGCTAGAAGTTCTTTCTCGGGTCCGAAATTTGAGATTCTAATATTCAAAATTTTCTTTTGTTTCCTTTTCCTACCTTTTTTCTAAGCAACCAAACAAAGCACTAAGGGAACTAAAAAATAAAAAATAAAAAAATCGTGCACTAATTTCTGTAGAAACAAACGGAACATTAGGTTGTTAGAGATGAGCACAGACAATACAATATTAGTAATAATAGCCTAATTGTGCAATAAATAAAATGATAGTTTATCAAATAAGGCCGGAGATAATACGATGTTGACAAAGTAAATTCGAAATGCCTATCTTCATTTTTTATTGTGCTTTCCAAATAAGAAAACGAATGACTGAAATTTACCGGAGAAGGAGAGCAGTGTAGTGGCAGAGTACTGAAGCAGCAAAGGTTAGGGCTTTTGGACTCTATCTCCCTCCTTCCCTCTGATTCTCTTATGAACTGGTGTTCGGATTTGCTGTTGAGGGCAAAATACTAAGCAGCGCTAGCTACTTAGGCAATGGAGATCGTGACATGTGGCTAAGTGATGATCCCACGGCTGATATTTCTTTTCGACCAAAACGCCGCCGTTTTAAGGGCATACACGACCAAACACACCGTTTAGTCTTAACGCCATCAAAACTCAACTGTCTTCCAAAAGGAAAAGTCCATTAAAAAAAAAAAAAACAATCCTCATTAACTTCATACACATTCCCCTCTTCTTCCTCTGCACTTTACATCTGAAATCATGGGTACCATATGAAATGGGTCAAACTCCACAGTAACTCACTAACTGCATATGAATTCTCCCATACTTGGATCTGAATCCTCCATTGTTGCTATCTTTCAATATATTAATATTTACATAACTTCTTTTTTACTGTATGTATATGATAAAAGGGTTGAGTGTGTAAGTGTGTTTGGGATTTTTTGTTAGAGTCTGAAGTTTGAAGAGATTATTATAATGGTGGAGGGATCTGAGGGTGACCATTGAAGCAGAGGAAGCTTCACTCAATTTCTGTTCTCTGATGATTTTGTGGGTCTCAATTTGGATGGGAGTTTCAACTACTCTTCTTCATCTTCTAGTGCAAACCCTTTCCCACAAATCAAACAATCTTAGAAGAAACCCACAAAATCAAGAAAACCATCCCACATTCTTATATTTTAGAGAGAGAGGTTGAAAATAAATAACGAATCCAGTGAAAAAGAGAAGATCCACAGGTGGGAAGACCTTAAACACGCCTTGAGAAAAAAAGAGGGGATGTCCCTATGCTGCAATGGAAGGATAGTAATGTATGCAGGATGGGATAGTTGCTTTATCTATGAACTAAGATCGAGAGGAAGAGGGAAGAAAGATGACGGCGTTAGTGATAGAAATTGGTAACGGGTTTGGGCATGAAGATTCCCATCCAAAACTACTCATTAATCTGCCGTTTAATCTTCAGCTCGCTCTCAGCCATCAGATCGCCCGTCCAGCCACGCGTCCCTCGCCTAAGTATGCTGCTTAGGATTTTTCCCTCGACAGCAATTCCGAGCACTGTGAACTGAACCGCGTCCCGGTTTGGTCCTTAGGGCAAAAACTAAACATGTGTTGAGGAGTGAATGGGATAGCAACACGTCCGCAGAGTAGATTCTTATTTTGTGCTTTGCATTGCATTTCTAATTTGAAATCATATCAAAATAAAAATAATGAATAATGATCTAGTCAGCTATAACTGACTTTAATAAAATCAACTATGAAATGTTATATCTGAGCTTAATATAAGCCAATGTAACTTTATTTTAATGTGGGTCACATAAACCTTTTAAGTGGGCCCATATTGGAATACGTTCATCTCAATGTGTTGTATTAATATGATCAAAATATTAATGTTTTGAATGAGAAATTGTAGTGGATAATCACCTACTTGAAAATGGTTGAAGATAGTAGTCATCATTATCCTACATTGGAAAAGTAGTGGAAAGCTAGTGTATTGATATACTCTTACCTTGGACCTATGGATTGGGCCCCAAGGGGACCAAAGTTTTGTGAGGGGAGAGGACCTACTCAAACTTGAGCTTAATCCAAACCACACACACGCCCACCTATACCGCACTGAATCGATCCAGGTCAGGTGAGATGGGGTCATTTAGATCGACCAATTATCTTTTTGGGTAAAGTCTGATTACCATGTGAAGAGTCATGTCTGTCCAGTTTGTTTCTGAAGGGTTGCACCTCTACAGGAGGGTTATGTCTGTTCGGAAATAACTGAAGGGTTGCACCTCTACAGAGAGTTGTGTCTGGTGTCTTTCTGCACTTCACGAAAAAGCATTAGTGAGTCTATAAATAGGACACGGTCATAAGTCATTTATTAAATTCGTTTTAATTCATAGTATTTCTAAGTGCTGTCATTGAGAGAGAGATAGCATTTCTGGTTCGCCGAGTCTGCAGATTGTAGTACTTATTCTGCAGACGTCATCATTATATCCTTGGAGGCAGATGTCCATCAGACTCAAGCACCAAGTAGAGGGGTGAAATTTGTCTTAAGGACAAAGTGTCAAACACCTGCCTTGATCAGTTTCCACTTCAATCAATTTTTGTTGCGAGTTTATTTCAAGTTTCTGGACGACTTGTAAGTCATTTATTTAAATACAATTATTATATATATATTATGTGTTAGTCTTCTTCATCTTTTAGGTATATAATTCAGTAATTTACATAATTAATATACATTCTGTTTTTGTTCTTTTAATTTGATTGTTTTGTTATTTAACACAATATTATCAAATTCTATATAATCAAAATTTCAAGTTCAAATTTTCAAATAGGAAATTCAAGTAATTAGATTTTTTTTCACTTAATGCATGATTCAATATGAAAAGAAATTCAATGACTTTAAATTTTTAGTTGATTTTTGTTAAAGTTGCAGACTATATCATTTTACAAAAAAAATAATAATCTGAAATCATTTCTATTCCATTTCTAGAGAGAGAGAGAAAGAGATTTCGAGGGACTAGGGGAAAATAATGCGGCTCATTACCACGTGTTGCCATTTCGTTGACTCCTTAACGTATGTTTAGTTTTTGCCTCTAAAAGTGCATATCCGGATGCTGGTTTTAGGAACAAACCCACTTTTCCCCTATTGCCCATTTCATATTTTCAATTTTTTTTTTTTTTTAAATATTTATCTCTTCTTCTTTTCAAATATGCATTTCCTTTTCTTTTCTTATTTTATTTTATTTTTATTTTATTTTATGTTTCTTCTATAAAAAAATTTGTTAAGCAAACCATTTACTTTTGACTAACCAAATGATGATCTCTTTACTAGAGAAATGAGACTTACATAATTCCAACAAGAGACCCTATTTGTGGATCTTGCTATTTTGTAAAAAAATAAAATTAGGGAGTATTTAATAAGCTCAACACATGTGCTATCTACACACATACAAGGACATCATACGATAGCACATAAGAAATATTATATATTCGAAATATTTTTTTTAAACTAATTCATGTATATATTTTTTAAAATTCAATAGAATTTGAACTCATGATCACTGTTTGTTATGTCATTATGTTTCTACTTCTTTGAATGTCATATTCTTCTTCACTATACAGTATAATTACGACATTCTGTTACTCTTCTTGTTCTTGTTCTTGTTATTCACAGCACAACAACGGCACGACCTTCTATTCTTGTTCTTCTTTGATTAAGAATCTATTAAGGGATTTGATGGGAATTTGTGAGATTAGGGTTTTAATTTGAAAATTTTATTACATGCTTGTTGTTTGGGTTTTCACTCTGGTGTTTTGCATATCAGAGCAATTAATAAAAAAGCCAGAGGCTCTTTGTTCACTAACATCCACCGGAGTTGCAAGAGAACTTTGATGCATTTAGATTTTATAACCACCACGAATTAGGGCTAGTATTTGGGATTTCTTCGATGTGAATCTCTATTTTTCAATCTATTTTCTTCATTTCATTTTGAATTTGAAATTTTTTTTTAGGGTTTAAACTTTGGAAATGAAAAATTTTGTTTGCAGAGAGCTTTAGCCTTTGATTCATGGTGGAATGGAATTTGTTTTTTAACAAACATGTATAATTAAAAACTAGTTTTTATTAAAATTGATATTTTTATGAACTTGACAAGTTGAATGGTTCTGAATTTGTCTAATTCAAATTTCTAATTTGCCAAACGGCCTTAAATTGAATAGTATAGATACAATTCTCCTTATGAGGTATTTTCTAGATATTTACTCCACAATTAAACCCAAAATCTCAAATTTGCCAAACGGCCCTAAATTGAACAGTAGTTTTTAGATACAATTCTTCTTGCGAGGTATTTTCTAGATATTTACTCCACAATTAAACCCAAAACCCTTGGACTTTATTTTTCTCCTCCTTCCGCAGCTCTTTCGCTGATTTTCCTTCTCCTCTCTCTCTCTCTGTCTCTCTCTCTCACAGCTCTGTCATGGCAAGAGAAAAATTGAAATCTATCATGACTTCTTTTACTCCTGACGGTGGTTACCTCGCCATTTCATCCCCCAACGGAGTTTTCCAAGTAAGCTCGCTCTCTCTCTCTCTTCTTATTCTTCTCACACACACACACACGCACATAGATATACATGTATCTTTTTCCTTCTCTTTCTTTCTGGGAATACGAGTTCTCAGTTTATTGCACCAAATTTTGAACCTATTTTTTCCATATATGTTTGAGATTTATCCAATGTTGTATAAAACTTGTTGTGGTTCTCTCAAAAAGTCCCTGAGAAAATTACTGGATAATTACTTGTATGATGCAAATGGAGCATTTTACTTCCACATTGTTTTGCAAAAACATTCATATTAGATTACTATTTCTTTGGAAAAGAAATGTTCTCGAGAGAATTGGAGTAAGACTCACTTTGGAATTGGAGGTGTTGAATGGGAATTGACATTTTGTTTTACATAGCTTTTGAGTTAAGTTCATCGCGTTGTTTTATCATTTGAATGGGTCTATTTGATTGTTTAACAGTTGGTTAAAACTGGGGCTAGAGCATTTTGAGGTTTTATTATTATATGATATATTTGAGATTACGGTTTACTTTTCCCGAGTCACAAAAAATTCCTAATTTTAAGTCCAATATCAGCTGAATTATTAAAAAAAATTAAATTATAAAGGACAAATGATTCTTTTACATTTTTCCTTTTTTTATTCTTGATTTATTTTATAGTCTCAATTAATGACCAAAAATTTGAATTTAATGTTGAATTTAGTCTCAAATCAACTCGGTTACCCTAGTTGTATATCATTAGGTGGATTTTCTGCTAATCCCCTCTGTATTTTAAATCCATGATGCCATGGAAAGTACACTATACCGTTGGTCTTTCAATTTATTGAGTAATAGCTTATGTTGCATGAACATGGACACGTGACGTGATACAGACATGTCGACACAAAAAATTGTTAAAAAACATTACAAGGACGCGGCTATAAATAAATGCGCGCGCACACATAAACACATTTACCATCATTAAACTATCTAGATCATTTACTTCATTCCTATAATAAAAGAAACTTGTGTCCAACAAATGTTCTCATTCTCTTCATGACTCAGGGCATAAAAAAAGTAGTGGCAAATACCTGTAAGGACTTGTAAACCTAACAGTTCAATCACAAGCCTGTATAAGAGCATATCTTAAATCCTCTCATTAACCAGTCGTCCTTCAAACCATCTTTATTTAGTTTGCCTCTGTTAAAAGGAGACAAATTGTAAATGATATTCTCAACTAGCACAGACATGGTGAGAATATGATTAAGACACGGCCAAGGAATGTCAGATGCATGTCCAAGGAGTGTCGGGGAAGATCGGTGTTTAACACAGACACAGCCCTTTTCTAGAGGTGTTCATGCTTCTAACTAATAGCCAATTAAGAAAGAAGAAGAAGAAAGGAGATGAAAGAGGAGAAAGAGAGTTTAGATGGACTTGCTCCAGAGTGTTCTTATTTGAACTGAGTCATGAAAAATTATGTAAATACTAAATACCCTTAATTCCAAATAATATTTATAACATAACGGCTCTTTTTTTTTAAACAATCATCATGGGTACTTTTATGTTACTAGTGGTATTATACCAATTGAGAGGGTCTTTTTTTTTTCGTGACTGAATGTTATAAGTATATGTAGAGTTGAAATTGAAGGCATGGAATGTATTTGTAATCAAGCCAAAACTTGAAGGCTGGTTCATGAAAACAGGGAATTGTTCAATGACTTTCTTTGGAAGTGAAATTAGTTCAGGGAGTTAACAGGACATGTTTCTTGGAGTTTTATGTAAATCTCATGCCTGCTTTCTTGGTTTTGTTTTATTGTTTCCTTGCTCCTGTGAACATTTATTGCTATTACTGATTTAACTGTCTAGTTAGTATGCGTGTATGCAATTATGCCTGCGTGTTTACTGTCTCCCTGAGGCACTAAAAAAAATCTTCTTGTAATTTGCAGATCTGGAACGCAAGTGATGGAAGTTTGTTGGCAGAATGGAAGCAGTCAGACGGCAGCCCTGATGTTAATTATTCTTGTATGGCATGCAGTTTTGTTGGGAAGAAGGTAGTCTCAGACTTTCAAGGAAAGCCTTCTTAGTTTGTTAACTATCTTTTCTCTAAGGTTTTTATGATACATTGTGTATACTAGATATGTGACATGTGGACTGCTTCTATTTTGAATGTTTAGCGTAAAAAAGAACGTGGTACTTGCTTATTAGCTCTCAGCACAGATGATGGGGACATCTTGGTTATCAATGTTTTCACTGGTGAGACGAAGTGGAAATCTTCTGGATGTTATCCTGGGTATGCCAATTGATTTTTGCCAAGTATTTGTAACATAATCACATTGTTTCTTTATCTGTGGCATCTAAAGGTAATTGTTACTTGTTAGATAGGCTGGAAGGAAAATGGAAAACTGCATATATAAATAGATTCTGGATGTGGGGAGGATAAAAGCATAAAAGCCAACCCTTCACTTACTTAATGCCAAATACCAAAGAGGTCTCATATTAACAAATGACCATTCTGACTTGTCTATTTTATTCACTGCATTTTTACTTGGATAATTGTGATGGAATACTGAATGCGTTGGGAGAAAATACCTTCTCATCCACTCACAGAAACACTCAAGAAGAAAAGCAACAAAGGAGCAAACCACAACACAAAAGTTTATGTGGTTCCCTCAAGTTGAGGCACATCCACGGACCCAATTCCTTTATGCTCTGAGGCAGAATAAGAGAATACAACATGAAGGTTATCTTAGCATGAAGCCCATAATTAATTGTGTGGTGCATATGTTATAAAACTTGACTGTTTGATTAGATATTGTACTTGTGCATGTCATGTATGCCAAAAATTACAATGATCCAATGGTCACTTTCTCAGTGACAGAAAAAGTGCGATAGCTTTCAGCGGTCATAGTTTTTCATAGCTATATTTCAAAATTCTGACATTGGATTGCCGTGATTTTTGGCACGCATGACATCCATAAGTATTATATCTAATCCAACTGTCAACTTTTCAAAATATGCATCCTACAATTATTTTTAAGTTTCATGCTTACATAATTTATGTAATCATATGCTGACTAGATCGGGACTCTATATTACTATATATATATATATCCTTGTAACAAATTGGGATTAACATAGAAACACAGTAAAGTACCAAATATGCCCCTAGGATTGTATAGACATTGTACTTTTCTCAGGGGCTGCCCCCAAACTCCGGGACTACCAGCTAAACCAA
This sequence comes from Hamamelis virginiana, assembly GCA_017140935.1. NCBI lineage: Eukaryota > Viridiplantae > Streptophyta > Magnoliopsida > Saxifragales > Hamamelidaceae > Hamamelis > Hamamelis virginiana. The sequence goes on from JAESVK010000619.1 coordinate 1,032,293, forward strand.
TATAATCTGGCTCCACATGGCATAACAGAATGCCCTAGCCAAAGAAGAGAAAAACCAGTTGTATTAAATCTTAAGGTTGTCCAATCCTGTGAGTTTGGCTAAAGAGATCTCATTGGTGGACATGCTTAAATTTTTTAATTTTATTTTTATCGGTATCAGGATGTGTTTAAAGTTCGATTAGATTCATTGTTCATTGTTCTTTTCCATTTGCCCATATAATCTTTGAGGGAACCTGATAAAAATACAATCTTTGAGGGAACTTTTACGGTAACGTGAATGGGTTTTTTTTTTTTGGGGGGGGGGTGGGGGGTGGGGCACTTTACTATTCATTTTTTTTGCAAAGGAGTGCCCGTGCATTGCCTTGTACATTTTGATGCATCAGGGAGTGTAAATGTATAATAAACACTTCAATGAGTAAATAATATTGTTCTTCTCTATGTAGTGGAATTGCTGCTCTCTCTTTTGCAAATAAAGGCCGTAGTGTTTATGCTGTTGGAACTAATGGAATGGCATCCGAGATGAACTCAGAAACTGGAGAACTTATAAGGGAGTTCAAAGCTTCAAAGATGCCCATCTCTTCTTTAGCCTTTTCTTGTGGTGAGCAATTGACCCTTTTTGACTCTTTTGCGTCTTTAACCAAGCGTCTTATGTTTGACATATAATATCTCCTCTTTTGTGCCAGATGAGAAAATCTTAGCCATAGCTAGTTCTAAGTTACGGTTTTTAAGCCTTGAAAATGGGAAAGAGGTTCTGAAGGTCTCTGCTGATTCAGTAAGTTACCTAAACTGTTCCACATATTTGGATGCTTCTCTGTAATGCTTAAAGTGTTGATAGTTTGAATCGTTTGGTATTACAGGGTCCAGTGCATCGTATTTCTATTTCTGATGATGCCAAGGCCATTGTTACATCAGAGTTTGGTGTGAATTGCCTTCAAGTGTGGAAGTGTGATTTGGGTGCCGGAACTGTAAGTAGGGGCCCTGTTCTTTCCATGAGACATCCCCCATTAGTATTTGAATGCAAGAATGTGTGCAATGAAGAAGGTAGTTTAGTCGTCCTTGCAGTTTCAGAGTCAGGTGTAGCTTATTTGTGGAATTTGAAGACCATCTCACAAGATGAGGTCAAACCAACTAAGGTCACAGTAAAAGCTAACAAAGATGGTACAGACCAGCGAAAGAGTGGAAGTGTGAAGAAGAGTCACACATCTATTATTGCTGCCAGATTACATGCTGTAGAAATGGACGGGCGGGTGACAGCTCTTATCACATATGGTTTACTAGATTCTTTACAGTTTAACCTCTTGGATATCAGTATTGTGGGGAAGAACATTATCATAACTGCTGCAGATGAGACTGAGAGAACAATCACTGCTACTGTGCGAGAAAATGGGGTTCTTGCTGGAAAAGGTCTGATAGAACTTGGAACTAAACTTCCTTTTTTCATCATTTGATCACAACATCCTGTTATAAAGAGGAAAATAAAAATTGCATCATAAAACCCTGTATGAAGTAATGAAAAGCTTGCGCTTATAAAAGAAAATTAGCCATTGTCATGGAGATGCTGCTGAGATTTAAAATTAAAGAATAAATAAATTATTGGTATTTTTATTCTTTCTTTAATTTTTTATTCCTTAAGGTGCTGTTTGGCTGAGAAGTTTTCTTAAAATCATAATGTTGAATCACATTTTCATAAAAGAATACATTAAGGAGTATGCAAGGAAGTTTTCTTAGTTAATCTATTTACATGTTTTGTCATACAAGGATTAGAAGGCCGAAGAATAATCAATATTCACTTTGTTTGCTGTTGATTCTGTCAATTTCTGTTGTATCCCTATTTGTGTTAGAAATTTATTTGTTTGAACATTTGAACTTATTTAACACCAGTTTAGATGTAAGATGATCAATTTCCTCATGAATCAATGTGATGAATGGCATCGAAAGCCAAAGTTGATTCCTTGTATGATTTTTATCCAATATACAAGCTGTCCTTTGTAGAAGTATTTCTTCTAACGTTTTTGTAGCATAATTGCAGATTATTTTGTTACGGATAACCACAATCTGGAGTTGGAAGCAGTAGTTCCACCAATTCAAAATAAAAAGGCAAATAAGAAACGAGCAGCATCATCTGATCCAGACCTTGCAAGTACTAGAGATATGGATGATAATAGTAAGTGTAGATGCATAGTTACTTGATTCAACTCCAGTACTAAATTCCTAGTTACATGAGATCTTCTTTGAGTTTATTTGCATCTGGTTCCTGACTTCCTGGGAACTGTCTGAGAGTAAAAACATGTACGTTCTCATGCTACTTGGAGATGCACATGGCTGGTCAGCTTAAGCATAGCAACTATAGAAAGCCTAACATTTCACTTGACTGCACAATTCACATTTTACATCACACGATAATAGAGGAAGATATATTTAATTCAAATTTTAACTTCATAAAAGCACAGAAGATGCCATGATATATATAGATCAGAAAAAAGATCAAACTGTTTTGGAACTCTGACGATTCAAATTTCAAGTATTTGATTCATATGGAATTTTATGCTATGTTGAGTATTATTAAGTAGTTAGTAGTGACTACCAGATTGTGTATATATATTTGGTTACTGGGTAAGTAACATACATATTGTTGCTATGCAATGTTGTGGTATAATAGAATTTTTCAAGATAAAATGATTTGATAGGATCAAAATATGTGGTAGAATTTTATGTGTGGTAACTGGAAAATTGTCAATTCATTGATGGTGCTAATGAAAGTCCCATTCTGCCTTCATTAGGGATTTCTGCGTAGCATGCGCACGCGCACACACACACATATAAAATATAATTGTCATTACTTGAGAGAAAAAAGAATGAACTATTATATTGAATGGGAATACCTAAGGTGTCTGTTATCCATACAATAATTGTTAAGACTTTTCAAGAATTATGGGACCATTTACTGGATCAAAATCTGGGTTTTTATTTTACCACAAAAATCTTGTGCTCCTTCATGTGAGGGTGGCCAAAACATTGGTAAAGGATTTTGTTCACAAATCAAATTGAAATTGTTAGTATTTTAATATTATTTAGCTGAATCCATATAAAATTTTATTGTATGTCAACTTTTTAATTCTGATTGCTATGCCAATAGTAGTCTCTCCTTTTGGGTTACCTTTTAGTATTTGTGATGTCCTGGAGAAGTAAATGACTGAATGAGCACTCTCACATTCTTGTAAAGATTGATTTGGTTCTGGTGTTGGATGTAGGCCATGAAGAAGCTTTGGATGGAGTCCTTGTAGACGGTGATTTGAATGAACCAACCATGGGCGAGAAACTTGCAAGTTTAAATTTACTAGACGTTGATAAAGCCAACAGCCAAGAGAAACAAGATTCCTCTCCTCACACAAAGCCTCCGAGTGCAGACTCAGTTCATGTTCTGCTTAAGCAAGCGCTGCACGCCGATGACCGTGTACTTCTTTTAGATTGCTTATACACCCAAGATGAGAAGGTCTCTTCCCACTTAGTTTTTGTAATTGATGAAATAACACCCAACAGATTTTCTGGTGTTCTGTCATGTGCTTATTGATATGATATATTCGTTGTTTGCAGGTTATTGCAAATTCAACCTCATTGTTAAATCCATCCGATGTCCTCAAGTTTTTAGACTTCTTGATATCTATAATCCAGTCAAGGTAATGCCCAAGTGGTTTAATTGATTGTGTGTGTGTGTGACATGAATATTATGATTCTTTTTAACCCTATTGGCATTGCTAAATTTATTAATTTTTGTCTTCTATTTGGTCTTGTGTATTTATAGATCCCAATTTGAATAGCACGGGCATTTAATTTGGGGAAAATGCCAAAAATCCCTTTTAAAAACTTTCCAAGTCAAAAACCTAATTGGCATTGCTAAAGCTATTCATTTCGTAGGGAGGGCAAAGTTATGTATGCTTTTTTTCTCCCTCTTGACAATGTTTGAAAATACACTATATTTATATTCAGACTTAAAACTTGTAAGCAGATTAGAGAAGTTAATGAATTTTTGTTGTATTTTCAATATAGAGGTGCAGTGTTGGCGTGTGCCCTGCCGTGGCTAAGAAGTTTGGTTCTTCAACATGCAAGTGGAATAATGTCCCAGGAATCTTCTTTACTTGCTCTCAACTCTTTATATCAGGTGAGAACCAGTGACTCACTTCTGGGAATTTTTTTTATAGTAAAAATAGAGCAAAAAACTTACACTGCTAGCATGCTGAGTGTGCATATTTGTGACCACGCTTACTGATTTCTGTTGGATTAATTTTACCCATAAAAGGCTAGAACTTTTTTATCATGTTTTCCTATTGTCCATTTATGAAGGCATTGTTTGAACATACTCATGGAAATGGAAACATTTAAAAATTTTAGAATTGCTTTTGAAATTATTCCATTAGAGTTTTCCGATAGCATTTAAAAGGATTTACGTTGTGCTTTCCTGCTGCAAACCATTTTGTTTTTCTAACAAGGTCTGTCATTTTAAATGTAGCTCATTGATTCTAGAATTTCCAGTTTCCAGTCTGCTCTTCAATTATCAAGCTGCTTAGACTTCCTTTACACAGGGGTAAGTGAGCTGTTGGCTTGTAGTGTAAGCGTAGTTCTGCTGGCATGAATTGTTTATTAATACAAGTTTTCTGAACAGATTGTTGATGAAGGAGTGGAGGAGAATGTCACAATAATACCAATTATATATGAGGACAAGGATGAAAGCGATGAAGAAGAATCTGAAGATGCCATGGAAACCGATGAAGATGAGGAAGAAGTTGAAGCATCTGATGGTGTTAGTGATTTTGAAGGAAGCGATGGCATGACAGATTGATAGATAATTCAAGGCTGCAATTGGTTGCATCTCCAAGAACAGATTTGGGGCCTGACAAATTATGTTAATTTGAGATGTGATGGTCTGTTTTGAGAGTGAAAACAGCATTAAGCTGAACAACACTACCAACTATTTTTGTCTTTCCAGAAAATGCTTGCTCTGAATCCCAGTAAAGTGCAACCAAATGCAATCGTTTGATTATTCTCAGATTCCAAGTTGGCAATTTTCATCTGGAAGCCACTAACCAAGAGCAGGAAAACCTGGGAGCAGGCCTAATCCTTTTGCAACTGGTTGAGACATGAGTGTTTGTTGCTGTCAAGTGACTCAAGAAAATGAGCTGTTAATACGAGGGCTTCAGTTGATAATTAGATTGGTTTTGTAACATCTAATATGCTTTTTTAACATTTTTTTTTTTTGCCGTTGGCGTGTCATTTTCATAGTAACATATGCCATATGAAATGACTCAAAAGTTTAGTAGAAACCCTTTTTTCTCAGTTTTTTGTTCTTTTTAATGTGATAGAGACATCTTCATTTTGTTTCTATCTAGACAGTTTCTTTGGAAAGATTTTGATCAGTTATTGTCATTAGCCCAGTGAAAGTCGAGAACCTGTGTAATGCTAGTTCATATTTGTTGCACGCCTCTGTGAATTGAAACCTACCAACCAATCCTTTCGTTCTTTGCCTCTACTACCCCTATCCACCATTCTATGCTATTCTGCCCTGGTATCTCAGAAAACCCTTCAAACATCAACCATTTTATTTGGTAGTTTTGTGTTATTTATCCCCTGCTTTGCACATCCAAAATCCAAAATTCTCAACCCCTTAATCTCGTTTGTCCCCTATTTTGTGTTATCCTGAAGCCCTTAAACGATGATGCTTCATGGTATAAAATTGGATATCGTAGTATAAAGCTTCAAAATCAAAGACTGCTCCAAAATCAAAGACTTTTGAATAATATTTTCTTTTTATTAATTAAAATTTAAAAATGTGACTTCTTGTTAGATTGAATTCGGATGGCGGATTAATGTGATTTTTGGGAGGCGTCACTATATAGACGTAATGTATAAAATGTACCAGAAAAACTTGAGGAAACTTGAACCTCGGGAAATAAGTAAGAAACAAGGTATTGCCTTGACACCGGCTATCAGGCTGGTTCTGTTTTGTTTTCGAAAACCCCAAACACAAGCTGATAGAGGAAGAAGGAAACCTGGAGAGAGAAAGCCGGGCAAAACTGAAAAACACTAGTACAAATTCAACTTTGAACCGAAAAAAGAGAGTAAGATTTACTGTATCATTTCTGATCGAATCATTTCAGTAAGTTTTAGCATAAGTTATTAAGGATTAATAATAAGGGTTAATAAGAATAAAAGCTTGACATATTCATTAATGGCTGCCGTGAGATGATGGTTACTTTTTTATGTAATTTTTCTTCCATATTTAATTTTGATAATATTGGAATAAGTATTCAGTTCAGCATTTGGTTTTCTCTGCTTTCCAGAATCCAACAGCGGGTGCTGAAGGATCATGGTAGCCAGGTAGAATCAAAATTTTGGTTGATAGAGTTGAAAGTTGAAACAGCCAATATCTAGGATTTAAATTGAAAATCTGATGGCATCTTTATGTTTGTTTAAACCCTAAATGTTGGGTTGTGATTTTTAATTTTTATCTAATTTTATATATTTTGTACCCCAGACACTGATAATGGATGGTTGGCTAGTGATCCATTAGGATCATCTAAATTCATGCCATGAATTGCATGTGTCATCCATTGGACTATTCAGGATCAGGAATTCAGGATATATCTGTTCTCATATATAACATAATAGCAATTTCTCTTTTTCACTAATGCAGACATCTAACATCAACTGGACATGGTCTGAGGGGGTTGGGATGTTTTTTTTTTAAATGGTTTGAACCAATTAGAGTCAAATTTGGAATGGGATAGTAAAAGCAGAAGAGAACCAAACAATTTAAATCACACAGAAGATCCAGAAACCCATTTGAAGGGAAACACATGATTGCATTTCAACAGCAAAAAATTACAATCCAACCCCTTCTACAACATTAAATAGCATAAAACACCCCCCACTTTCCCATAAAAGTGAAGCAAACCCCAAAACCCTAAACATATTAAAGAGTAAAACACACTTTTTTAAAACTTCCACAATTTTATTTTGAAACTACTCCTTTCAACTTCCAGTATTGGTCTTATCATCCTTAGTAGTAGTAGTTGGAGTAGTAGTACCCATTCCAAGGCTGCTCTTCACGGTTTCAGCAGCACTTTGGGCCGTGCTCATCACAGCGTCAGCAGTCTGCTGAAGAATTCCACCAGTCTTCTCTTTACCGCCTTGGGCCGCCTGGCCCGCTCCAGCCGCCTTCTGCTTTACTACATCAGTAGCCCCCAAGGCTTTCTCCTTGATTGTTCCGGCCTTTTCGGAGAGGAAACCGCCGCTCTGGTCCTTGGACCCCGTCGTCTTATCTTTAGCTGATTGGACTGTTTCACAGGTCTTGTCTTTGGCTGCTTGGGCCTTGTCCTTCACGCTGCCCGCCATCTGGTTTGCCTTCTCCTGTGTTAAAAAGCAAAACCGGACCAAGGTATCCGGGTTAGAACTGAACCATATCGAACAGTTCGATAGCCCAAAAAACGATCCGAACCGGATCGGCCGAAACCTTACACAATAACACAATAAAGAGAGTGATCATTAAGCCACGAGGGCCGATGAACCATCTGATTTTTTTAGCAACTCCGTACTAGAACTTGTGGTGACAAAAGCCATGGGGCTTAGACCAGTTTAATTTAATTTTGTCCAACATTACCGTCGGAGGTTAAAATAGCACTTGATCTAAGAAATAAAATGTTAATTATTTCTATAGGACTAATGAAAATGCATGACCTACAGTGATCATCATGTATATATTATTGCCATGCATCATTGTATGTATTAATTTCCTGCATGAATGATCATGGGAACCATGCACCATGATGCCATCATCATGGCGATGGAAAGAGAAGTTAGTCTCTCTCTCACACACACACACACTGACACACACACTCATACATATATATATATATATAGAGAGAGAGAGAGAGAGAGAGAGAGAGAGAGATACCTGAGTTTGGCCTTTGGCTTCACCAGCTTGGAAGCTCTGGTCACGAGACGCCATGTTCTTCTTCTACGGACTTGAAAACAGTTTTTGAACACAGAAATCTTCTTCTAATTAAAGCTAAAATGGATGAATATCAAATCTGTGTGTGAAGAAGAGAGTCTTTCTTGCATGCATATATATAGCACTTGATGACTAATACGTGTCCTACGATCCGACGCGTATATGGCACGTGCCATGTTGAGGATAGGGTAGGGGTCTTAAATCTTAATTGCTGCGTCGGTCAGTGATATTTTTCAAAGGATTGATTCAGTTACGGTGTGCTTTCTGCTATGGACGCGTGCCCCCCGCGGCAATCACTGCAGGACAAAGTGGGCAGGTCGATCGGTTAAAGTTAACTTCATTCTTTGAGTAACGTATTTTATTTATAATTCGTAAATTACACGTGGCTTGCACATAAAATTCATTCATTTTGCTGTGAAAATCCAATTACATAGTAAAAGACAAAAAAAATAAATAAATAAATAAAAATTGAATGGACGAAATTTATGAATAATTTTATCCATTTTTTAACGGAAATAAACATAAGATATATTATGTCGGTAAAAAATATTCCCTCAACCCACCTCCATAATTTTAGGTAAAAAGATTATCGCTTTTAAATTTTAGTAATTTAATTTTAAATGAAAAAAAAAAATACTATAGCATTAAATATTTTAATCCGAAATTAAAAATCATCCTAATGTGTCATGTCTTGAGTGATGAGGTCTCTCATCTTAAATAATTTTTTTCTTTTTCATACACTATTCAAATCACGATATATCATGATAGTTTTTAATTTCGGATTAAAGTGTTGAGTGATATAGAATTATTGAAAAAAAAAAAAAATCTAAAGCTAATTAAATTATTTTAAATTTAATTTGATGAATTTTTAATATTATTATTTAAAAAAATTAAAAAATATAGTTGCATCATGACGATGCAGTGAAAAACTAATTGGGGTGGGAAATGGTCACAGTCTTCTATGTGTTAATAGTCAAAATGGATCCCATGCACGCGTTTTTCAAAGGATACATGTCTCACGGATCTTCACAGCGGGAAAATATCTCTAAATCTGCAATGCAAGTAGCTGCACGTAAAGATATTTAATTTTGCCCCCTCGCTGTCAATTTGTCATCATCTACTTGCCCTAGCTTCCAATTAAATGCAGGTTCACTGTACTGAGAATCCATTTAATCCTCAATATCTCGCAAACTTATGGCTTTCACCCGGCTAATTAATCCATTTAATCCTAAATTTTTTACTATTGCATTCCACCTAATTTATATTTTTGTTATTTCAAATTCAATTTAATTGTATTGATAACTAAAATTTGTTAGCTAATTATATATGCATATATAGAGATGCTATTATCTGGTCGACTTAACACAAAGTTGCGTCAGGTAATCTCCATATGGCCAATTTCAAATGAGATTTTGTAAAATCGACTATTGGATTAGATACATCTCTTCTGTATGTCATGCCTGCAAAAAATCACAGTGATCCAACGGTTGGTTTTTGAAAAATATCATTGTGAAAATATGCAACTTATTTGTTTTTCAAAATATCACTATTTTTTTACAGTAAGTTTTTAAAATCCAACCGTCGGATCGCTGTGATTTTTTACAGGCATGACATACAGAAGAAGAGTATCTAATATAACGGTCGGTTTTACAAAATCTCTTTTGAAACTGACCATATATAGGTCGACCTGATAATAGCATTTCTGTATACATATATACTAAACATCTTTTACCTCGAAATCCCCCATACAAATTTGTTAGCTCATCAATCAAAATCTTTCCTCCACTTTTAACTTAACAATCTTTTATTTCGAAAAAAAAACTAAGGGTCCGTTTATGTTAACTTTTTCTAAAATCACTTTTGATTAACCATCTCTTCACACAATTATTTAAAATTATGTTCAAATTATGTCTTCATGTATTAAAATTTATATACTAAAAGTAATTGTGGCAAAAGTTGG
>JAESVK010000619.1:1073543-1098118 GCA_017140935.1 Hamamelis virginiana
AAAAATCACATTGATCCAATGGTCAGATTTTAAGAAATCTCACAATAAAAAACTGCGATGTTTTTAATTATAACAATATTTCACAGTAGCATTTTTCAGAAACCAACCGTTGGATCACTGTGATTTTTAGCATACATAATGTATATAAGCAGAATATAAAATCCAACGGTCAGTTTCTCAAAATATTCGATGCTCCCCCTCTATATGTCATGCCTGCAAAGAATCACAGTGATCCGACGATTGGTTTTTTAAATAACTGACTTTAAAAAAATTTTGATTTTTTGAAGAACAAATAAGTTGCATATTTTCACAATGAGTTATTTCAAAAATCAACCGTTGGATTACTGTGATTTTTTGCAGGCATGACATATAGAGGGGAGCATCTAATCCAACAGTCAGTTTTACGAACAGTCTTCTAAAATTGGAGATATGGAGCCGATCTTGTATAAGGTTATACAAGGTCGACCTTATAGTAGAATGACTGATATATATATATATATATATATATATATATCATTCACATTCCTTCTTTAAATTTAAAAATAAAAGAGATTTCAATTTTCTATTAATTATTAACTTATCAGATACTTCTGCATCATAAAAAGAAATTCGATATAATTAATCTTAGCATTTTTCTTTAAAAAGGAAGTCAAGGCCTTCCTTAAATCCTTGCGGAAAAACTAATCCTTTGAAACATTCCTCTCCATATCCTACTAACCGTGACATGCCACGTGTCAGAAATGCCTGCATTATGTCTTATGAGGAGGTGGTGTTTAGAAGCTATAAATTTGATTTGGAAGGAGACTCTCTTCATCTCTCAAGGCTTTTCAATTTGATTTTTTCTAGTTTCAAGCTCTCTTTTATTGAAGAAATTGTAAGAAAATGGCAGGCCAAGGTCAAGACTTTAGTTCCATGGCTGGCAAAATGACTGGTCAAGCTCAGGTGACCGTTCGATCTCTTGTTATGCATTTTCAATGATGGTACTGATAATGATAGATAGCACCAAACAACTAGAATGCAGATCCTCTGTTTGGGAATGCTTGGTGCTTAGGTGATGTGGCATGATCTGGATGGTCTGCACATCACCCGAGTGAAAAGCAGACCATCCAGATCATGCCACATCACCCAAGCAGATCCAAGTCCAAGTAGAGGATCCGGATGCAAACAACTATGGAGACATATCCTCTACAATTGGGTTCCTGAATAGGCCAATTGCATTGAACCACGTGGTGTTGCTCGTTTTGTCCTTTGCGCGCTTTTTCTATACTTATTATTATTATTCAAGTCTTTTTTTTTTTGGTTTTCCAGATGAAGAAGGATGAGTTTCTGAACCAAGCATCAAACCCATCCCAAGCATCTTCTGGCACAGCTCAATCTGGCCAAAACGCTTCAGGGCAAGCTACCAACTTCCTTCAACAGGCAAGCCTTGCTTATTTTGGGTTTATTTGATTTATTTAATAGCTCACGAGGACTAAAGATTGGGTTTTCACAAATTATAAATGAGAAATTGTTACAATTTGGAAATAATTCATAATGATTATGAAAAGAAAAGAAGAAAATATGCTCATTTTCTTATTTTTAGGATAAGAAAATACGAAATTGTTTTCAGATTTGAGCATATAAAAATACAGGAATATCCATTTTTTAGTATTTAGGAGAGAGTTGAGGTAAGAATAGATTTTCATCCAATTATTGTATACCATATATTCTGTTTATGTGTTATATATACATATATATATATGTCTGGTTGCAGACTGGGGAGCAAATGAAAAATATGGCACAAGGAGCAGCAGGCGCAGTGAAGCACACTCTGGGGATGGACAGTGACAACAGATCCAACCCCGGCAGCAACCCGAATAACCCAAACAACACGAGCAACCCCAACAATCCGGGTAGCAAGAGCAACCCGAACAACCCAACCAATCTCAGCAATCTGAACAACCCAACCAACCCGAGCAACCCGGGTTCAAGGGTTTGAAGCCTTGCTTTAGTGCTATTATTGCTTTGGTCCTTGTGAGAGGTGGTTTATGGGGCACTTGCTGTTTCTCTTGTGGAAGTGATTTTTGTCTTGTTGGTTTTTTATTTTTTATTTTTAAGGATTAATTAAGAGTCCAGCTGATGTCTCTGTATTTGTTGGTTATTGATTAATGGAAATTTTCTTTCAATTCCTTACATTTTTTTTTTCAGACCCTTTCTTGCTAGGAATTGGGCCTTAATTGGAAGCCCTCCCTCCTCCTCTCTCTCCCAATTCCAATCTCAAATTTTACAATATTAATAAATATGTATCAATACGCTTTAATATACTTGAATTGAGACCAACATTCTATTGATTATCGGGAGTAACTTGGGTTCAAGCCGAACATAATACTTGGAAATTAAATTCACAAATAAAAATGATCCGTCTCACCAAAAAAAATTAAAAAAATCTATATTGCTCGAAGCAGGTGCTATTGAGGTACCTGTGCTAAAAATTCAAATGAAGCATAGAGATCGAATATAGACAATTGACGGCTCTCGTGGCCTAGTTGTATCTCTCATATTTATGAAATGGAGGTTTAAGATTCGATTTTTGAATCTTGAAGTGAAAAGGATAATTTACACTGTAATCCAAAGGACCTATTTAGACTATCCTCGAGGATTCCAAAAGAGAAAAAAGAAAAAGGAAAAAAGAAAAAGGAAAAAAAGGCATTGTGTGAAAGTGATTGAAAAAAAGGAAGATAGTTACATGTTTAATATTCTCTAGGCCAACGGGGGATGATTGAGTTGGTAAGGATCTATCACTTCGCTTGTAAAGCCTAAATTCGACTCCAGCTGCCAGCACTCCCTCTTGGTGGGTGATCTATAAGTCTAATGTAAGTCCTTGCTGAGGCTTGTGGCTTGCTCTGGCCCTGGACTGGGGTAGCCTCCCCTCACCTAAACTTTTTTATACAAAAAAAATAAAATAAAAAAAATCTAGGCCATGGGATTGATACACATTATGGAAATAGAAATAGAAAAGAACAATAGGAGCCCAATGAAAAACCTTGATAATTGTTGATCAAAGAATGAAAAGAGGGATAAATATTTATGACCAATGAAATATAAGGACTGAGGAGAAGAAATTAAAAATTGAAATTAGAGTCATGCTATTCTTACTTTTTTTTTTTTTTAAATTGAATTCTATACTTAGTATGGAATAAATGCCTATTATCTTTTGTAAATTACATTGCTGTCATGGTGTCTTGTTGGTGTGGGAGTTTTTACGAAAGAACAAAAACATATTTCTTCTATCGTCTGGCTAGTTTAATTGATCAAGGATCTTAAGAAGCAGAGTCCTGAGATTGAATTTTGATACGTACTTTAATTAATTATCATATGGATGAAATTAATTTGTAGGCGATCTCACTCATTTTTAAGGATTATCTTTAAGCGTTGAACTCAAATCTTAGCGAGAGTGGATTAAAAATACCCTATGTCATCTAGAAAAAAAAAAAAAAAAATGCAAGGGAGAGCTAACAAAAATTGTTCCAAACCTACCATGTCAACACATGCAAAATCGACCTTAGTTAAATACGATTGCTCCTTATATATATCAACTCAAACTTTTAGTCATGTTAAATTGTCTTCACTTTTTACAATGAGCAAGGTTTGTAAAACATTGAATTATTTTTTTATTATTATATTTTTAATTTATAGAAATATGCTCTTGACCACTTAATTCAAGCTTCCTAATATTAAAAAAATTGAATATTAATGCAGTTTCGTGTACTTGAACTCAAAATATCTCTCTTAAAAATACCACTAAAACAGAAGCCATCACCTTTGAAAAATTGAGTTTGGAGACCTACCATGAATGTTAACTATTTAAAAATATTTTCTTTCTTTTTTTGACTGTACTAAAATGATAGTCTATTTTAAAAAGGCAAATTATATTTCTTTTAATTTTTCCATATTACCCTTTCTTATTTCAAGAAAGCCTTGACATGACACTAAATGCAATTGTAGAAAAATGGTAATTTTGGAAATAAAAAGTAAAAATATTACAAATCAATGCATTAATGAGTTTTCTTAATATGTGTATTTTTTGGAAGAGTGCTATTTTTATGGGAGCGAAGGAGTATTATTTTTTAAAATATTGTACCCAAACCCAAACCAAATTCATGGGCCGTGGCCTACTTTTTAGCCCAAATGTCATTGATGTGAAATCCATATCAGCATCGAGAAAATTAACGCCATGCCGCCATGGACCCGACCCTATAATGACGTCATAAAATCAAATCAAGTTGACACGCATTTGGGAGGTCCTCGATCGAACGGACTCAATTAACGTGCACTACAATAGTAGCTTGCTACCAGTCGTACTGTATTCCTGTTATCCTCGAGATCCAACGCCCAAAAGCTTCCGCCACACCTCGCTTCTTCGTAGGAATCTCTGCTTCTTTTAGATTTCTAGAGAGGGACAATAGAGAGAGAAAGAGAGAGAGAGAGAGGGGGTGTTTATAGAGAGTGAAATATAGGGAGAATGTCTCTAACATGTGTGAAGATGTCTGAAGATGTATGGCTAACATGTGTAACTCATGCATTGTCTACAGAGACTGAAGAGATCATGGGGCTTCTCCTTGGAGATATTCAGGTCAGCGTTTGATTTCTATATTTCAAATTATTGAACTTTTGAGTTCTCTGTATATATTTGCATATGGTATATATAAACAACTATTCTACGTTTGCTTAGTTTGGTAGGTTTTGAGAGCTTTGCTAGAAATAGAGCTCAAATAGCTTAGATTTTATGGTTTTTGTTTTTGTTTTTGCTTTTTTTTGCTTTTTTGAAATGGGTATTTCGAATTATAGTTTCGGTTTGTTTTGTATGTAGACTTGTATTGAATTGAACTGTTGGGTACTGCCCCTCCTTAAAAATCAGACAACTTCTAAGATACCCTCCTTTTTAATTAATGATTTGATTAAATATAATATCAATATGTTTAGTTGGGTATTTGTGGACTTGTTTTTTAGCAATGCGGTCTTATTATTTTGGATAGGTATGTGAACTTTACTGGACATCAAATTGAAATTGTTGGGTTTTGATTGATTTCGGAATGCTTATTCTCACCTCCCCCAAAACTTCTTGTTATGTATTGATTTCAATGTAGAATTATAATGAATTGGATTTTGGGGTATGCGTAATTTTGAAAAATCAGACGAGTTCTTAAATTTCTTCATGATTTAGCTTCACTCATGTTGTTTTACAATGGTAAACAAGGGTCTTTATGGGATAGCACATGATCAATGATTTTGACATTTTGGGGGTGGGGGATGGGTTGGAATTCTATACAGAAATAAAGGTCAAATTCAAATTGTTTTGAGTTTTGGGATTTATACAGAATTGATTAAATTCCTCTATCTTATCAGTATACTTAAATTTTCTAATCGAATGACTATTTTTGTATCTGGATTCAGTTATTATCTTATCAGTATGTGGGCTAGCAAGCTTGCACCTCGCAGATACCAGAGCCATGCTACCCCCTGACCTGAAACACTAAGGTGGTAGGTGGGTTGATAAGCTCTATGTTCTGCAGGACCTCGACCATGCCATTGGCTCTAGGCTTGCAAATCCAAATAACACTCTCGTGCACACCCAAATAACGGCCATGCTATTGGCTTTCCTGTGTCTCCTCGTGTAATGTTTGGAAATAACTACACCAGCGTCTTGATTGCTTCCTCTTGTCATTGCAAGCACTTTGTGGTGCACTATATTCCTTTTATGTTTTTGGTAATGATGGTTGGGTAATCTATGAGAGTGAGATATATCTCTTCTTCTACCAATTCCCAAAGGTTCAATACAATCAGGCCATTAGTTTGAATGTTAGTTGGGTCCACAATCCAGGTGGAGGTGATGTGATAGGATGGGTCTGCGGGTTTTGTTCCAAAGAAGGATTCATCATTAGCTGGTTCATGAGGCCATGTTTTAAGGTCCATGGGTTTTAGTAGTTAATTATTTTGCTAGTGAAGGAAGGTATCTAGGATTGGGAGTGGTGGGAGATGGGTTTTAGATTGATGGTTTGGGGATGTGGGAGTGTGGGACCACTTATGGTGTTATATTCATCAAGGATAGTTGGATATATCTTGGAACACATGGTTCAAGTTGGTTTATTTTGAAACAGGGTCACTATTTGGTTCTAGTCTTGCATGGGAATGACCATTGGTCGGGTGGTTTAAAGTATCCGTGGTAGGTTGAGATTCCAGGCTAAATGCATAAACGTTGTGGGGTAGGTACAAACCATCCATCCATTCATCTCCATCGTGAATAGGACCTAGGTTTGCCAGACTTCGAGGATTAAATGGGCGGTTGTCCGTTGGGGACCTTGGGATTACTAGTACAAGATTTGCATGCCGTTGTTGGCCATAATCCATAGAAACATCGAGAAAAGATGGTTCATTCAGCAAGATGCAGCTTTCTTGTTTTTTGGCACCACTACTATTAGCGTGGCGTGCATTGCTTGTTCATGACTGGCTCCTTATATTTTGATTGGATACCCTTAGTGGTGTTTAGTCATCTCCAGTAATGGAGTAGTTGCATAACTCAAAGAGTAAGTGCTTACTATATCTATCATTAATTGACTGCGATGCTTTCAATTCTCCCAATATTGGTAATCCTTAGGATTGCTAGCTTTGAATGTAGAAGATCTCACGAATTTGGTGGATCGAGTCTTTAGTCACTTGTGATATGTAGGACACTTCGCCTTCATTTTGGGCACTTATTGACAGAACACGGGTGTTGGAGTCCACTGTTTTTTGTTTTGCGTGATTAAATCTAGTTTATTTACTTAAAAATGTGTAAGATATGATGGAATTATTTCTTATTGTCAAAGAACATATTATATAGTAATTACTTGGTTTACTCTCTTCAGTTTGCCTACACACTCATACTTAAATAGGTAAATATATATTAAATATTCATTAAATTCAGAAAAACACACACACACACACACACATATAATCATGTCCTTGTGTGGGGAGTTTCCATGATCAAAATACCTTGTCCCTTTCAAAATATGGCACTCAAGTCAGTGTCCACTTTTAATCGCTGAATTAATAAATTTGGTTCCTTCAATTTTTTATTTGGTTGGCACTGAGAATATTGTAATTTGGTGATTAAGGATTTCTTGTGAAATGTGTTTGTTTTGTTTCAATTTGTCTTTTGTTCTTAAATTATGTTGAACTAGTTCTGATGTTGGAATTTTCAGTACTCAAAAAATGGGAGTGTGACTGCACTAATTTGGGGAGCATCGCCTCAGACACGATCTGATCGACGGAAGGATCGAGTAGAGACTAATCCCGAGCAGTTGGCTGCCGCATCAGCTCAGGCCGAGATATCCTCAATATTATGCTTTTTCATATGCTTATTTTACTCCAATTCCCAATTTATTTTACCTTTTTCAAACCTATATGTATTTATTACTTTATAAAGGAAATCATTAAGTATTGTTGATGAATGAAACTATCTCAGACTTGCACCCCTATTTCAAATAATAGGCTTCATTTGTATTGTTGCATTGGTGTCCTGCCCAGTGAACTTTGGCTTGGTTAATGAATCAAATGCAATAATATCCAATCATTGTAAGTGTAGTGCTACGTCCTTCATATTCTGTGTGGTAAGGTTAGTTTTTAAAATCATTTAGATTTCTGACATGTGGACTTAACGTGGTTGACTTAAACATTCAAATTATCAAGAGCTCTTTAGATTGGTCATGTAGACCATGCATCTATCTTATATGCTCATGGCTTAGTATGTAATTGAAGTTGGCTTAATCTGACAAGAATATCCTTTGATTTAAATGTTTTCATTCATATAATTATTGGTTATATTACTACCTATAGTTCTAATGAATACAGATATTCGCATGTTGGGATGTGCATTTGTGTGTGCCATCGGTCATTTGAATTTAAGGATTATTGGTGATCTTGTGTAATTAACTGTATCGCACAGAATGACTACGTTGACAGGGAAAACAACAAGAGTGATTGGGTGGTACCATTCACATCCTCATATTACTGTTCTTCCATCCCATGTTGGTTAGTGTTGACTAAACAATTTTCCTTCTTTCATTTTGATCTTGAAGTTCAATTTGTTTAATGTGAATAAGAAAGTTTTTGTGTATTTCAATTTTTTTTGGTTGATTGATTTCTTTCATGCTTTATTATTGTAGTTCCTTTCTAGTTAGTGGTGCTAAATGCAAATCCTCTTCTCTTTCATTTGGCTGATATATGGTTTTGTGCATTTTCTACTGTCAACCTCAAGTTTTCCAAAAAGAAAAAAAATGAGATGAGCACTTCTGCTGGATTATTAGTTAAATATGAATTATAACTGTTAGTGCATTATATATTACAAGATCATTGACATGGTTGTTGGTGTTAACATGGTGACCTTAAAACAAGGTGAATTTCAAGTTACAACATGAGGTTGGTGCCTGAAATGCTGTTCGACATGAATGTGAGTGTCCCCACACAATAAAGGATGCGTACATAGGGGTGTCCATGGTACATGGTTGTGCTAGTTCATAGAATTGAATTAGAACAAATTAAGTGTTTCTTGCATTGAGTTGGTTTTGACAGTGTGATGTTTAATGGGAAGATATAAAGTTTTTTTGAGAATGTTTTAAGATATGAAGCTTTTTTGAGAATGTTTTACTCTCCTCATGATATAAGAGTGAGTAGTCTGACCTGTGCCCAAGAAATATTGTTCTCCAGTATGCCTATGCTACCCAAGTTGAACTGTGACATTATAAAAATATTTCAACTGATTGGTTCTGCCCAGTACACCGAGACTAGATGTAACATTCTTTTTTGTCGGACACTTGTTTAATGTTGTTATTGGTTACTTGAGATTAAGATTCACTTCTGCCTTCTACCCTACGCAGATGTGCGGACTCAGGCAATGAATCAATTCCTAGATTCTGGGTTCGTCGGGCTGATATTTTCTTGTTTCAGTGAAGATGTAAACAAGGTTTGTATTAAATATATGCTCTTCATAAAGTAATCTTAGAAAATGTCTGGACCCAGCTAAGGTCCAAAAATATTTGGGATAATTTCAGGTTGGAAGAATCCAAGTCATTGCTTTCCAGTCCTTGGATGGAAAGCAGAACCTCATGTCGAGACCTATTTCCCTATCTCCTGTAAATAGAAGTTCAATTATAGATGTTGAATCATCTTTGAGCTCCTCGGAAAACACATTAACGAGATCTGGTTCTGTAAGGGTAGAAAGCCTTGATCAAGATACTGCAGATTCAAGATCAACTGCTGGAATTACTAAGGTATAGTTTTTTATTCTCAAACTTGAAATTCGCCAACTTGTGGTATGGTAAACATGCTTTAAATACAGAGGAAAGTTATAACAACAACAAAGATTCTAAATGAGGGAGGATTAGAGATCTGTTTCATTACTGATCATGGTGCTGCAGTGGCTGTATAAGCTTGGATGGAAAAAAGTGCTTCTTGGTCAGATACTATTCTGAATGTATCCAATAATTATTAGTTCTCGGGATCACTCAAAGTTTATCAGTATGACTTTTATATTCATGAACTTAGTGATTGTGCCTTGGGCCAGCTGCCTTATGCCTTCTGCCTCTTGTAGTTCCAATGCTCTGCCTCATGACATCAATTTTAAAATGCTGTTGTTTAGTTGTGATGCTCCATTTCATGTTAATTAGTCTTTTGTCCATTTGAATTGTTATATTGAACTTATGGATTTAGAGAGCTTGGCATATTACTGGAATTAAAAATGCAGTTGTGCATGAAAACAAACACTTTCTCCACATATTGACACCTAGATAAGTTCTTAAAATAAATTTTAAACCCAGCTAAGTTCTTCAAATAAATTTTAACTTTGTTAGTTCTTGCGAAACTTTTCTGGGTATTTGATTTACTCATTAACCTGCTTCTGCTTTTATGTAGAAGGAGTTTTCAATCTTAGACTCTTAGTACATAATTCATAGAAGAATGCTGCACTAAAATTACAGCTAGAATTGGTTTTTAAGTTGACGCTGGCGCCTTGTTAATGGATCAAACCAATTTAATAAAAGTGGCTGCTTACTTTTCTTCGTCTTCTTCTTCTTCTTGTTACTTTCTTCTTTTTCCTTTATCTCTTATTTCCTGTAAATAAAATCACCTGCTAAATAATCTTACGAGTTATTTTTTTGATGAAGATTACTTTTCAGTTCAAACTTGGTAAACTAATGTTCTCCACCAGTCCCCTTATCCCTTAAAAAAATTTAGAATAATTGAAAAAGTGCCACTTGAGCACCAGTTGGCAGGGAAGCAGAGCACTACATATGAATTTCTTGTGACTATTTCAGTTGATTGGTCTGTAGCATGATAATCTGAGATACTGTCTAAAATATATGTACTGCTGGGTGCAAAGTTTTTGGGAAAGAATTTTGCTTCTTTGAGTGAGATACCTCCACTGAAATCTGGTAATTGTCACCATGTGTGCATCAAAAGTAAGGTGGCCAGCCCACCGTTTGATATGTCCTACTTAGTAAATTAAATGAACAAAATAAAATCGTGATCAGATGACTTTAACCATCTGATTTGCAAAATTTTTTTGCCAAAACATTTTTATATCATTCAAAAAATTGACTGAGATTTAGTGGCTAAATCTCTCTAATCAGGCTGATGAAAAGTACAGTGGATCCACTAAGTGGGACCTATTATACAGTTGGTCTTGATCCTTTTTCTAATACTAATATGGCAAGATTTGGGTGATTGCTTGAACTCAAATGATCTATCTTGTGGGAGAGGAGCTAAATCCCATGAATCTATGCTCTCAGCAAAGATAGATGATCATTTCTTGTAGTTGTGTGCCTTACTTATTTGGATAATACTGTTTTCACTTTGGAAAATTTTTTCAATGTGTGTACTTATATATGATTGGCTAGGGTGTGGGAAGATCTTCAGACTTGGGGGGATTCTTCGCTAATGCTGATGCCAACTATCTAGGGAGAGAGAGAATGGGAGGAAACTACCATACTGACAACCCGGACAACACCATTGTTGATATAGATCCCATGGATATGTCGGAAAGTATGCAAGAAGCAATGCACCGTTCAAATTTGGACATGAGGTATACATGAGTATGTATGTGATCGCTTGGTATCTTTTTTTATTGTATATTCAAACTACTTGTTTTTCCTATTTCTGCTGTCATTGCAAACAAGATATTGGTGTCCATTTGATACAGGAGGCATAAATCTCTCTTCTTAAAATCTATGGAGGGAAATCTTGATTACCTGTGCCATTTTGTCAATCATTTAGACCCCTCATTAGCTTGGTCAAACCCTAACTTTCATCATACCAAAATCCACCGTATAGTAGTGGGAATCAGGCAGCCCACTGTAATGTGATCTGTTTAGTTTAACCTGTGTTTCAACTCTTGGTTTCACCCCATTAAAATAATTTCAAAGAGTATTGGATTACATCACTGGTTGTGCTAGGACTGGCCTAGTGGTTGAAGTGGTTTGAATTGATTCCTGATAGGATCAGTGGCCTCTATTGTGTTGAAGGTTTGATGAACTCCAAATATCTCTAGGACGAGAACTGGTTGCTATGCATTAAGCCTTATCCTGCGAGCCTATTCCCACAAGCTCATGGTTATGGTTGCTGAATCGTTGTGCATTAAGCCTTATCCTGCAAGCCTTTTCCCACAAACTCATGTTTATGTTGGCCCCCGGAACACTCATCCATATTTTCAAATTATTTATATGTTGCAGCGCCAACACCTTGTTATAGGATTTGCAAGTTGCAATGCTGACTTAATTCATTAAGCTTGTTCTGAATACTTTTATCTGTTCCGGATTTCCAGTGTCCAAACTCGTCGAATTCTTGAACTCAAAATTTACCACAATTTTGTTTTGGGAATGACAACTTTGTAGATTGTTCATTGTATTCTGGGCTGTACATTGACACTATTTTTGTTGCTGTAAGCTCATTCTCCCCCCTCCCACCTCTCTTGATTTTGTCTTTCATGTTCATTATATTTCTTGTTCATCCGTTTTTATCAATCAACTATATTTGATGATTTGATCATATCTAGTGTTTGCCAAAAGCAGTTCTTAACACTGAATCCTCTTCTTTTTTTTCTTCTGGTTTACAGTGGTGCAGAGTATGTGAGGAAAGAAATTCCTCTTCATGTTCTGCCTACGTTGTCTCTTATCAAGCTTGATTCACCTTTATCATCATTTACGGATTTGCAACGTGTACTATATGAAGAGGAGCGAGCAGCATATAACCAAGCTATCTTACAGAATATGAGGTGATCAAATGACACAGCATCACTTATAATTAACCTGAGCTTCATGTTTATATAATGACTCTCTCTCTCTCTCTCTCTTAATTCTAGTTTTCTGTATTTTTACTCAGGGATGGGAAAGTGCATCCACTTACTTTCATCCATCACACTTCAACGTATCAGGCTTCCATGTGCAAATTAATGGAGTATTGGTAGGAAACAAATGCCCACTTCTCCTTTAGTTATATCTGCTAGGCATTTTGTTTATACTAACTGCCTTCTCTCTTTTTTTTTTTTTTTTTGGAATTATTTGCAGTTTAAGTCCTGCCATAAATGCACTCCAGAGCCGTTTAAGAGCAAATGAAATTCAGGTATTGAACATAATCAGATATGTGCATTTGTGAGAGTCAAAGGATGGTTTGTTGACATCATAGCAAGGTTTTAATTTCAATTTTTGTATGTATGTATGTCATTTCGTTTGGTTTCTGCCATTTTAAAATTTCAACATTTCTCGAAAATTCCAGTGTTTAAAGTTGCAAATTCTTTTCTCCTGTTTTAACCATAAGTTCAGAATTGATTTTCTAAATTAAGGATTAAAACCTTGCCTGGTAGTTTCATGTTTGGCATTTGCTCAAGGGGGCTGCAGAGATAAGTCATTTTTTACTTGATAACCCAGCATAGGGTTGGTTCCTCCCCTTTGGTCCTTGAGGGACAAACTGTCAAATGCTGATAAATCATCCTGGTGGTAGTTTGCTGTATGCATAAATTATTTATGATCTGAACTGTGTTTGGTGGATGACCTGATTTTGCTAAAACAGTTAGCATTGCTGACCGATGAAGCCAAGATATTGGAGACTGAAACCTTTAGAGGGAGTGAGTCAAGTGCGGGATCTTCTCGTAATGTTTCGTCTCATGGGCTCCGAGGAAGTGCTTTATTTGGGCATAGGGACTTGTATACTTCAGCTGAATCCATTAATGTGAGGAGTGTTTCTGGTCCTGGCAGCCGGAGTCTGAAAGGGTCTTAATTAAATTCCAAACCAAATCTCTTTCAGCTGCATCTTGTAAGTGTAATATCTGGCTATCACATCCTGCTGTCCTTTTATGTGTTCTTTTCTTTTGGCTTTTTTGATTTATTAGATGATGTGCGATTTTGAGTATGTATGATATCAAAATATTTGTTGTTTTCAATTGATTGTAAATGATAATCAAGTTACCTACAAACTGTGTATTAGGGTTCAGATTTTGAAAACTCATCTTGTTGGTTTTGGAAAATTTGGGGTTGGTGGGGCCATATTGATAATAGTGTTGTCTTGCCACATATGAAGCATATATAACAAATATGTTATAAATTAGAATCAAGGGTCCTAGAAAATTAGGTTTATGGGTGTTTTAGTGGGGAGATGTGAAAATGATTTCCTTGTGATGGTTGGTTAACCTTTACACCTCTGGAAAAATCATGGTTACAAGTTACAAAAGATAAAATAGAATGGGAATTAGGAGCACAAGTATCTCTCTTCTGTGTTTTTGGTGACAACTGATTGAGCTTTGATCCTCTCAATGCGGTTGCTCTCCTGCAGTACTGCAACCTTTGCTGAGTTGATGGTGGTGGAATCTCTTTTAAGACTCTGTGTGAATCTTGAAGAGCACAAGGAAAAGAAAATAAAAATACTAAAAGTTGTTTATAAATAGATTCCCTAATTTAACATTTTAAAGTTTTTTTTAATCATTTTTTTCATTGTTTCCAAGACTTTAAAACAGGTTAAAAACTGTGATATACTGATAAGTAATGGTGGTGGGTGACACCATTGGTGGTAATGGTGGAGTTGATAATTAGTTGTGTGGTAATAATAGTGATCACTATGGTGCTTTTAATTATCTTTTCTCACTTTTTGTTCGGATTCTTGTCTAGTTAGATTTGTAAATAACATATCTCCCCTTAAGATTTACCAGTAACCTTTAATTTACATAACTAAAACTTGATTTTCTCGAATTTAGGTGAAATTTTAGATCCAAATTCAATAGTTGCACCCTAAATACAAGAATTCAAATCCTACCCCAAGTCCGCCTCCAATTCCTTTAACCATAGACACCCTTATTTCTTTAAAGGCTTGTTTGGTTGTTTCATTAAATTTGAGTTGCTCCATTCGTATTTTAGGAATTTCATGAGAATCATCACCATATAATTTAAGGGATGAATTTTACACTATGTTTATATTGAGAGAATTGGAGAGAAGAAAAGAGAATTTCATTAAGAAAAGAGAAGAGAAGGGAAGGGAAAAAAAAATAACTTTCTCTCCACCTGTTTGGATAACTTTCATTAAGAAAAGAGAAGAGAGAATATTAAGGTGTAATTTTCAACATTATACTTACTGTTTCAACACTCAGTAATGTATGTAGGCAGAAAAATAAGGCACTGTTTGAATTTGTTTTTTATAAGTACTTATTTGCTTTTTAAAAATTTTTCTAAGAAATTACATATTGCAATTTTTAAAAAAAGTAATTATTTGCTTTTTAAAATTTTTTCTAAGAAATTACATATTGCAAATTTTTTAAAAAGCAAATAAGTACTTGTAAAATATAAATCCAAACGGTGCCTAAATTTACCCTCTCATTTTCTTTTATATTCAAATCTCACCAATTTGGAGTGAATAAAAAAGCATTTACTTTCTCTCCATTTTCTCTCCGCTTCCTTCCCTTTCTCTCCAATTTTGGAAAACCAAACAAGAGAATTGGAGAAAAACTTAAAAACTTTATCAATTCAAACACACTGTTAGGAATTCTTTGAAATTCTCCTTTTTTTTTTTTGGTCACCCATGAAATGCTCTGTTCGTGATGATAGATTTATTCACAAAATTCTATATTAAATATGATAGATCAATTCGCTTTACATAGAATATCCAAATGAGTCCTTACATTTCATGCCAATCTAGGACATTAATTTTGGTGTGGTTAGTTAGCTAAAAATTTACTTTCAAATCCTAAGTTGTGCACTGTAATTGTCTTTGTCTTGACTTAGAATTAACTTGTGACCATTATGAACTAGACGATGTGAGTTCAAATCTTATCATTTATCATTAGAAAAAAAAAAAAAAAAAAACTACAAATTGTAAATATTTGTAAGAAATTAAATGCTAAAACAGTAGTGGAGAAATGAGTGCATGTTTGGGTAACTATGGTCCTTGGACATTGGAGCAAGCTTTATGAAGAAAAGGTAGAGCCAAAGTTGAATTGGTTTGTGAGCGACAAACGAGAATTAGGAGTTGGTCATGGCATGCATGGAAGCGATTCCCAAGGCGAATCGTATCAGCCCACTTCTCTTTGTTCTTTACAGTTTGCCTCTTCCCTTTACCCTTCTCCAAGAGAATGGAGGCCAGATCTCCCCCTTCATCTATATTTATATTTATTATATATTTATATATATATTCTCATATACATATATATGAGAGAGAGAGAGAGAGAGAGAGAGAGAAAAAAGGGTGTAATAAAGAGAGGAAAATGGAATAGCAGCCGCAGCAGTGAAGAAAGAAAAGAAAAGAAAGATGGTCAAATGAAACCTTGAAGACTTGTATTCCATCATCAGCTATGACTCTCTTTATTGAAACCCACAATTTCTTTTCTACTTCTTTTTCTTCTTTTGGAATTATCCCTCAAGTATTTCTTTGTTTCAAGATGATAAAAAGAAAAGATTTTGTTTAATTAAATAATGAAACAACACCCAATGAGTATTTGGTCTAATGATTCCAGAGATTTGAGAAAATTTAATACTCCGTAAGTGCGTGACACCTATTTAGTTGGCCAAGTGCACCAAATCCAATTGTTATGCTTGAGTGGTGTGTGAAAAAAGATAACATCTATTTGAAAAAATAACTAAACCACTCAAAGCATGAAACAGGGTGATTTTTAATTTCGGGTTAAAGTTTTTGGTTGTATAGTATTTTTTATAAACAAATGAAAGAGATCAAGCTGATAAGGCAAATTAGATTTAAATTTTGAAAAAATAAATAAAGGAGGCTCTTTGTGAAAGTATCCCTAATATGGAACTCTTTATAATTGTTAATTCCAATTCGGTAGTTGGAAATATTGGTTTTGAAAAAAAAAAAAAAAGAGAGAGAGAAAAAAAAAATTCACTACTTGGAATGCCACATTAATTAGGTGAATGTTGGGGTTGAGTTTAAGGGTGATTAGGGTTACTTCTATTTGATCCCTCGATACCTTCTCACCCCAAAAAAGAAGGAAAATAATAGGAAGTCCTATCCATTTGATCCGCAAAATGACATTCTCTCTTGCAAAAGCTCAAGCCTCAATAAATCATAAATGTGGTCTTTTGGATTGTCAAAAGTATAATATATTTCAATTTTTCAAATCCATTCCCTCTTTCAGGGGGAGAAAAAAAAAAAGAGATTAAGACATAAAACCTTTAAAAGTTTTAACCGAGTACGTCTCCTAATTCAAAAGATGGCGAAAAGAGTTGTCATCTCACCCATATATAGTGTTTGGTACATTGCTAAACCACATACTTCAATTATGATATATATATACATATATATGTGTGTGTCCTATAAGTTTCTTTGTTGTCTTCCTTGATCATTGTTATCTTTTTTTTTTTTTTTTTGACATTAAAAAAAAAATGGAAAGAATTTAGAGTAGTTTATAATTATTGTATATTGAATATTCAGGGTATTTTCTAATTCCATTTGACTTGTCTGAAATTTTGGAGCTTTAAGTACAAAAAAGGGATATTCAAAAATTGAAAAGCAACAACAATTTTCCCCCACACATCGACATCCAATTTGTTAATTCTCAAAGTAAAATTGAAAGGGACGACATGACCCCCTCATGAAAATAATTGAGATTATAAGATTAGGATCGAAGTGGGCCTATATAATATATATATAACTAGGGTATTTAATTATCATTGGAATATTCATTATATGTCAAGAAATGATGATTAGGATTCCTCTTCAGCCAATCATAAATTAACACATAGACCCACCCGTGCCACATCTTGCTCGTTTCAACTCACACGTGCCATGGTCAAAGGGTTCATTTTTTTTTTAGGTTTTATGGTTCACTTGATTGAATATATATATTTTTTGGGTTGGGGTTTGTTGTGCTAATAGGCCACAACATCTCCTGTTTTCTTTATGTGGGATTTTGAAAAGTTGGTCTGGCTAGACCCGGGTGGAATTAATAATGTTGTTCCTAGCTCAACTTGTTTTGGCTCAACTCTTTGTGATCTCCCTTGAAAAGATAGTATTAATGGTTGGCGCACACTGGTTTGACAAAAATGATATATACCTGGTTCGTGCGAGTTATATATAAACTACTAGATACATAACACTATTATGTGATAGGCAAATAATGAGTGTTATGCGTTTACAAGATTATATATGACTGGCACACCGAATAATTTCTACTACTTCTATATGCATTTTCCTGTTTTGATGATGGTTGGATTATTTTTATCTAAATTTATGGTCGGTTGATCGACTCTGAGTTAGGTCCCTATTTGTTAATGAAAATAAGCAACAAATATACAAAAATAAAACTGAAAAATGTTGGTCCAATAAATTAAATTCTTGCACAAATTTTAAAGAGTATTAACGTTATACATTCCAAAAGTTTTTTTCTAAGAAAGTATTTCAATGAATGGAAGCCCTTCATTTATTATCAAGAAAAGAGTTTTCTAAAAAAGAGAGGGATTAATTGTATCATCCATCATATGATTTGGGGCATACTTTGGGCCGGGGAAAAGTTTTTAGAACGTTTAGCAATTTCTTATTTTAAAATATTTATGAGTTAATTTTTGAGATAAATGTAATAATGTTTACATTGATTTTGTATTGAAAAATTCAAAAAAAGAAAAAAAGAAGAAGAAGAAAAACAACAAAAAGAAAACATATAACCACACAATTATATGAAGGAAGATTCATTTTCTTAACTTATATGAAGAATTGGTTTTTTAGTTAACCATTGGAATAGAACTCTTAGGGTAAGTGTTTATATATATATATATATATATATATATAAAAGGCGTAAATCATTTAAAGGATCATAAATAAAATTATATGTGGAAGTGTGTGCATGTGCATATATGCATGCACTTCTCACGTCCAAAAACCCTAAAGGAAGATGTAACAAAAGCTATTCAAAATTTCAAAAATTACCAGTCTTTGGAATCGCAGCTCGAATTTTTCCTTTATCTCCTTTTTTTTCTTTCCTTTAGATTTTTTTCTGATTCCAATTATCAAGGTTGCCAGGTGAAGAACACGAAAAAGTACGTACACGGCCCTCCATTTATTCCCTTTTTCTGTGGTCTAGCCATGTATATAAACACCCCCCACATCCCACATTCCCTTCACAATCTCTTCATCTTCTTCTCCTTCATCACCATCTTCTGATTTTTCAAGTCATCTTTACATTTTCTCAAGGTGAGTTCTCCTTTCAATGCCATTGATGAATGTTTGGAGGCTTGCATTTGTGTCCTGGCAACACTTTTTTCCGGACTAAGTGATAATGTAGCTGGGGCTAGCTATAAGGAGTTCATTAAAAGCTCATTGTAAATGGACGGGAAGCTGTATACGGAATTCCCAGCATTTTTGCATGTGCTAGAATTAAAATCTTGATTTCTTTTTTTGTTGCAATTCTAAATTTCTAATTTCCTTATGGAATGTGTCTTTATTGTAGTTGGGGCATGTTATTCATTTTTCTAATTAAGGGCATGGTTGTAGTTAGTTAATCAGCTAGATGCATGTGGCATACTTTTTGTGGGGTGGTATACTAATTTAAGGGCATGCCACATCACTCTATGAGTAAATATTTCTTAAAAGAAGCAGGGCTGTTTAAGTAGTTCACCCACCCATTCCACAATTTCAATGAAATGACAGTACTATTCTCTGGGTTGCGACGTGGCATATTGCTACTGGTTACTACATTAACATAGAGGAGTTGAATCCTAGTTCTAAATTTCTAATGAATATATATATATATATATATATATATATATATATATATATATATATATATATATATATATATATATTATTTATCTTATGATCATGTGTGACTAATGAAACCTAGTTTCAATATATGCAGAAAATATGAGTAGGCCAGGAGACTGGAACTGCAGGTCATGCCAGCACCTGAACTTCCAACGCCGTGATTCATGCCAACGCTGCGGCGATCCAAAATCCGGTGATAGGGGTGATTTTGGAATTTTCGGTGGGAGAGGTGGGTCGTCATTCGGGTTTAGTACCGGGTCAGATGTCCGACCCGGTGACTGGTACTGCACTGCTGGAAATTGTGGAACCCATAACTTTGCTAGCCGCTCCAGCTGCTTCAAGTGTGGTGCATTTAAGGATGACTCAGGTGGAGGGTACGAGGGCGACATGTCACGTTCAAGAGGTTTTGGATTTGGTGGCGGCAGTGGCGGCAGCAGTGGTCGATCTGGGTGGAAATCTGGTGATTGGATCTGCACCAGGTGAGTTTAATATACATGCATTATATTAATTTTTTAGTCTATGGTACAGTTGTACATGTATAGAGTACGTTGTTGCTGTCCTAGTTAACTAAACGGGCTTATTAATTGAATATTTTCACTGACGTGACTTATTACTGTTTCTTTTTATTTTAAAATCAATATCATCAATGTTATTTTATTTTTTAGATGGCCCCTCCATGTTAGTGGAAAAGCAGAGCTAGAATAGAAGTCAAAGAATAGCATTTTTCCAAATGGGTAATGTGTTAATGTTGATTTGATAAATATAAAATATTAGAAAGGCAAGGTTATTAAAATTTATTTTCCTAGTGGACATAGCCATAAGATATTTTTCTTTGTTTCGGTATTCTTCTATGGAAAGAAATAATGAAAAATATAGTTATTTAGATCTTACTAGCTATAGGCTGGAATTTGCATCTTTTTTGTTTTTACATCTTCAATTTGTCCTTTGACTGCTTTTACAAGTTAGGATGCTTAAGGACACTTTAATCTCTCTCTCTCTCTCTCTCTGTGTGTGTGTGTTCCATATATACATATGTGAGTACATTATAGAATTACATGCATGCTTTTATATATATATATATCCCCATGTAACAATTAAGAATGCATTTTCTTCTAAATGTTAATTATGGACAGGTCGGGATGCAACGAGCACAACTTTGCTAGCAGAATGGAATGTTTCAGATGCAATGCCCCGAGGGACTCTGGCAGCAAATCTTCATACTAGACATGCATGTATTTCCATTTTGGGGTATGACCGTATGATCGATTAACATTATTTCACATTAATATATATTCTTTGTTAATTTCAAATTGAAATCATTATATTGTAATTAAAAACATTCATTAATTGTTTTATATACTTGTAGGTACCGCAGCTGTGCGACTAAGGGAGATCAAATATCTCTAGTTTTTGTTTGTTCTTAATTTCTAAGGGTGGTAGGGTTCTTAGAGTGAAACATGGCTTAAAACCCATGTTCGCATGGAGCTATATCCCTCAGCATTTTGTTAGGGTTTCCCATAACAAGCATAGCAATGTAGTTTTGGTGCTTTTCAATCTACTATCCATTTGTCTTTTGTCTTTTGTCTTGGAGAATTTATTTATTGCATGATGCATGGTTTTCTGAAATGGACATGATTCCCTTCTCTTTTTCATGTGTAACGTAACTTCACAAACACCCTCTCTCTCTCTCTCTCTGATGAGACGTACTGTTCTAACTTAACTATAATTGAAGGCTGCTTTGATGGAGTGGTCCAATGAATGTTTGACAGTGCTTTCTACAATATTGAACAGCAATATTCAAAGTTACACATATTTATAAAAGCAATTAAAAGCTTTGCTAATAAGGGACCACCATTAGACCTTTGGGTTCAATCTATGAAAAAGAATAATTAGGTCAAAATTCAAGGAATATCTATGACTAGCTTGCTTTTAAGGACAGGTTGGAACAAAGAATCTAAGTTCCACTAAGCATCAATTCTCTAAAAAGAAAGTAATTATTGTGATTATAAATAGAATGCACTCACTGCTTTAAAAGTATATCATATTCAAAGTGATCGAGTCAAATTAATTCCACCTTTCTCCTTTTCCTTTTGGTATGCAATTTAGAACTGAACTGTGATTTGGACCTCTCAGGGTCTGTCTAGCCATCTTTCATGATCGAGGTGAGTCAAGCCCACAATAAATTACATCTAAAACCACGCGCAATGAGTTTATAATTGATTATCCAAGATATATATATAGAGTTGCTTTGATATGATCTTAACTTACTTTATCGATTCATCTTATCAAAAGTTAAAATGTAATATATGTTAAGTTCTAGAATGGAGAGACTCAACTGATGGAATCTATATATGGTATGCCCTTCATCTGGGTGATGTAGGATAGGGTGGATTCTTCAATACTCCTCGATCACGTGCTATGTTTTATTTGGACATAGTCTTGAGGAAAACCTTATTCTAATAACATTTTAATTTGAATTGATGCATCCATTAATCAGACCAAACTCTGAAGCTAAAGAAAGTGAAGGTCCAACTGAATCTATGAAACTATATATGTTAAACCTTTTGTTTGGACGATGTGGGATATAGTGGACTGTTTAACATGTACTTGATATTAGTCAGCGCAACATAAAACTTCTCTGTTGTAAGAATTATAACGGTATCTTTTCTATACTGTGAATTATAACCTTTTCTTTTTCAAATGTTTTGTTTGGTTCTTATGAAAATTTAGAAAAAAAGAAAAGAAAATGCTACTTAGAGTAGTACATGAGCATCACGAGCTATAATAAAACGATAAAAAGAAAGATTTTATCAAACCATTGTCAAATATCTACTTGGAGCCATTAGCCGAATTCTTTTCTTGACCAAAAAAGGGTTTGATCCAGATTTCGACATGTATGCCATTTATGTTATATTTTTATTAGTTTGTGGTGCCACATTAGTACTAAAGACATTCTCCTACTAATAAAGACATTCTCCTACTCTTGGCATCTAAAAAGGGCTGGAAGGAGTTTTCATTCAATATTTGGTCATTGAACCAGACCCACCCTATATATCCTTTCAAATTCCAAGCCTTCATCATTGTGTGATTACTTTAGCCCGATTTAAAATTTAAAAACTCATCGGGATAGTCTACTAATAAAGTCTTTATATATAGTTGTATTAGAGATCTGAGATCAAATTCCATCTTCATTAATTAGGGATGGAAGTTTAGAGAAAAGGGAAAAACTATTGGGATCAAATTCCATTTTCATTATTTATTGATATCTTTCTAAAACGGTTTCAAAAACAGTCTTCTATTTATTGTTTTCCTTACATCTTTTTGTAGTAGTGTGTAGCTTAAATCTAAAAAATATATATGAGCAATGTTATATATTGTTACAACGAATTACTGCAACTATCACTACAAGAAAACTAGAGTAGTTTTGGAAAATCACTAATAAGTATTTTTGAAAATTCACCGTCCTTATTTTCGATAGAGAGAGAGAGTGTGTCCTCTCTTACCATGAAAGATCCTACTAAGCATATTTAAAACACAGCCTACTCACATTGGATTCCTTCATTGACCTCACGTGCATCTTTAAAAAGATTGTGTATTGTGGATTCAAAAGCAACTGTACATGTCATTAATGTCACCTCCAGCACTCCATTACTTGGCTTTAAGCAAAGATTCTTGTCTTCCTTTTAAGATAGCTTTATGTTAGTCAGTGTCCCATTTATGTAAACCAATTCTAGGGCATGTCACTTGGGGGCCCCAGGATGTTGGCCCAGTTTCATGAAGTTAGGTTTTGATGCTCCCTTCAGAACCTAGCTTAGCCCATGAAAAGCATAAACTTAGTAGTAATATAATTATAGGTTCTAGTTTATACGTCAATCTTTATTTTATGAAGACAGACACAACTTTTTGAAAATCTTTAGGTGTGTTTGGCTAGCGAGAAACTGATTTTTTGAAGACAGAAAATGTTATTCGTCCTATCACTTTATTCCAACTCTTTGGTACGGTCCCAACATATACAGTGACCGAAATGAAGACACTCAATTAATAATTGATAAGAATGTATTTCGATATCCAAGGAGTCTGCCATATAGGTTAAGGTCAAAGAGTTACGATAAAGCAGTGGAATGATTAATACTACCGTACAAAGACATGAATCACTTTTCCTTCCGTCAAAAGAACATTTTGAAAATCTTTAGGTGTGTTTGGCTCGCAGAAAACTGATTTTCTAGTAAAAAACTGGGTTTTTCTTTTTCCCTTGATTCCCCATGATGAAGTCCTTACCTCTAAATTGGGAAAAACCAATCCATTCTGGGTTTACCTTTTGGGCATTTCAATCTCTATCTGCTGGGAAATGCGCGCTATATATCCCACTCAAGTGATGAAAATCCTAAGAAACAAACACATTTAATTTTCTCATGTGGTACATGTCCATTACTAATGAGCATTGACAAAGTAACAAGCTTGTTGCCCAAATTTTTGAACAGCCCAATCATGAATAACTATTTTAAGCATCAATAACTATTTAATCTAGTCGGCACACTGGATTTTTGAAGAGAAATGATGGAGTAACAATCTTGTTATGCCCTAATTGATAACACACTAATACAATGATGGCACATTGGCACGTGAGACTATCAACGTAGATGACTTCATGACCCCTGGTTCTCCATTAATTAAATAAAACAATTCTAACGATCGAATTAAATATACAGGAATATGCTAATCAGGTTACTGATTAATCCAAAGTAAACACGGTTTAATGTCGGATGTATATGTGTCACAATGCAATTGGGTGTTACTGAGAAGATGGGTAACAAGACTGTTACCTAATTATTGTTGAATATGTAAGGCGTATCCAATAGTTAAACATCTTCTTGAGCATTCATTATTCCCAGCCCAAATATGTTTGGTCTGCTTAGGCCCAGAAAGTTCAAATATCTGAAAGCCCACTGGAGTTCCACATGAACATCTCATGTGATGGTTACTCATTGGATAATCCGAAGTGGGCCAGCCACCTGGTTAAGCCTAGTAAGTATACACATGAAAAGTACAAAAATTTGAAAGCCCACTGGAGTTCCACATGAAAATCTCATGTGACGGTTGTTCTTTGGACAATCCAGAGTGGGCCAGCTAGCTCGGCCTCCTATTACAAATTGGTGATAGCCGTTTGGGTAGTGCTTGCTGGGTTTTGCAAAAAATCTTGGGCTTATGACGAATAAGGTGGCCCAACTATAGGCCCACTAAGAAAACAGGGCCTGCATCATTCATGGATTATGGATCGGAAAATTGTTGTAATTTTCATGTAAATTGTTATTTTG
>JAESVK010000619.1:1099526-1129783 GCA_017140935.1 Hamamelis virginiana
TATATATATATATATATATATATATATATATATATATATATATATATTTCATTTCCCCTGTAAGTTCAGATTATAAAAATCCAATGCTTGTAGTGTTCTTGGTTTGAATTTTTGTATCTTTTTCTTTGTTCTTACTGTGCTAATTTTTGTTGTGAACTGTTGAAATATAAACTGTAGCTGCTGCCGCTTCTTCTTCTTTTAATTATTATTATTTTTTTATTTAAAATTTAAATACTGTTTTGACACAAGTATTTCACCAACTATAATAGCCCAATGAATTATGGGGTACAACAGGGATAAAATCCAAAAAAGCAGGAGGTATAACTTTGTATATGAGAACAATGTGGTTCCACCCACTTGTTGATGTAGGATAAGTGTGAAATATTCGAACACTGGCTTTGATAACAATGTGGTTCCATCCTCTTGTTGATGTAGGATAAGTGTTTTTCATTCTCATACCGGGTCTGTTACTAAATTTGATAATTCAGCGCTATAATGAAGAATTAGGAATGCGCTAAAATTGTAGAATAGTTTTAGGGTTGGGCAGGAATTGGTAGAATGGGTTTGAAACAAGAGTTTACTACTCTATTCGACTATTCCTAGTTGTTGTGGTACTGAATTTAGGGTTGGGCAGGAATTGGTAGAATGGGTTTAAAACAAGAGTTTACTACTCTACTCCTAATTGATGTGGTGCTGAATATACTTGAAAGAGTGGACATTGAATGAAAATGTTGCTGCTGATAGGTTACTTTGGCAAAAAAAAGAAAAAAAGGAAAGGGGAGGGGTGCTTTTAATGTTCAAAATGTGGTTCTGCGCTCAAAGCACCTATTGGTTTATTATGAATTAATAATACAAGTATTATTATTATTATTTTTTTTGGGTACATGTTGACACAGTAAAGAAAGGTTTAAGTTGCTGCTGTTGTTATTTGTTAAGAAATCCATGGTTGCACTGGAAAGCCAATACTTGCTAGGCTGTGAGTCCAGGGCACATAAATAAAATTTAAATGGTTTATAAGGCATGATGCTATGTAACCTTTCCACTGAGAAGGGAGCCAAAAACTAGATGCTAGGAATACTATGCAATTATGGCCATGCTGTTACATGATGACACGGGAACACAAGTCAAATTGCCAATGTTTTTTATGTAGTCTGTGCATGAGAGAGAACCAAACCCAGTTAAACTGTGACTCTTGTACCTTTATAAATGCTACATAGATTTGGCGACGTGATCCAATGTGTCATTATCACCTTAAAAAAGCTAAAAGAATGGCGTATGTGAAGGTTCGTTATTTTCAAAGGTTTGGGAAAACCAAGAAGTTCTAATACTCTTCATAATGCTTTAGAGCATTTTTTCTTGTACTGGGTACAGAACCAGAAGTTTATCCAGGGATAAAACTTTTAGTTAAAATTGAGTAATAATCAAAAGAATGTAAAAGGATAAACTTACTATGTCATTAATCTTCTAAGATATCAAAGGATACTGAAGAGTGATTGAAGAGAATCAGTGATCTTCTTGGCAATTGAATTGCATATCTTTTAATAAAATAGCCATTATGCTTCTCTCGAAGTTACTTTTGCACAAGTTAATGGTCTGAGAAAGAAGCCAGTGAGTTTGTAATAACATCAGGTTGAGATTGTGAGTACTGTGAAAGCTGAAGAAAAGAAATTACAGAATTTTTTATTTTGGCTGGATGGAGAATACACATTGTGGTAGACCTATTATGGGTGAATTGCCTGATGGCCATTCCAGAACAAATCAAACGCTCTGCTGAGTCTGGACATAAAAGCCCATGTGTATTATTTAATTGCATTGCTTAATCCTATTTGTAAATTCAAGTTTTGTTTTCTAATATTGGAAGGTTCTTCTTTCCACACAACATGTGCATCTTTTATTGATAAATTCCATAATTGCTTATATCAACCCTCTATGCCTTTGACATGATATTTGTCTGCTTGCAATCCACTAGAAACATGGATAAATAAATGTTTAGGGACGGTACCATTGTACAGCCAAGAAAAAGTCTTGTTTAGATTATATACTTCAGTCATTTCACTCATTTGTGGTATGGTTTATCTTTCAGGCAGCTTAGGAGCTTCAAATATTAAAGTTTCAAATGTGGGCTTTGGTAGGATAAGAGTTGGTACTTTAAAACCATGGTATGACATAAGAATCTGGAAAGGGCAGAGATCAAGGCAGTATGCAGGTTTGGTGATATCACGGCACTCAGAGAAAGCAATAACTGTATGTTGTAATCCTTCAGAAATTGAGTGTAAGTTCTCTCTCTCTCTCTCTCTCGGTTAATCCTTCTCACACATGCACATATTATATGTGTGCTTGCACATCTACCATAATTAAGTTCATTTTTATAATGAAAGAAAAACTGTATTCCACTTATGTTCAAGGAAGGTCCTCAATAGTGTTTATGACTTAACACATCAGGAAAATATTGGCAAGGACACCACTTATGTCCAAGGATTGTCCTCGTAGTGTTCATGGCTTGGGAGTTGGGATGTTGGGAAAGTATTGGGAAGGATGTAGGGTCTTCATGGTGCTTCAATTCTTTTCATTGTGTTGTTTCTTAAAATGAGAAAGTCCATAGTCTTAAGGATTTTAAAACAGCTCCGTCACAAGCCTTTACAAGATCATCTGAAGTCCTCTCATTCTTATTGATTGATTATTCTTCAAACCATCTCTGTTTAGTTTGTCTCTGTAAAAGGGAGACAACTTGTTAATGATATTCTTTGCTAATGTGGACAATTGAGAATGTGGTCAAGAAACAGCTAAGGAGTATTAGATATGTGTCCAAGGAGTGTCAGGTCTGACACATACTCAACTTTTCTATAGAAGTGTCTGTGCTTCTTAGTTCATAGCATTTAATATCTCATTTTCATGGGGAGATCCTTGTTGATCATTTTGCAATAGTATATGATTTGCATATCTATGATTAAGTCTGTGGCCACATTAGAATTCCTGCCTTTTGGGGGACTCCAATAGAATTGCCCATCTCTTGTTTTGGTATGAAAGTGAAGGCAAGATGGAAATTGATTTTGTGTGAAGATTATGTAGTTACAATGGTATTTTAGTCCCCCTTGGAGAATTTTTTAGGAGGCTAAATTAGCCATATATGGATCGCATGATCACATCTACCGGTGATTACATCTTAACTTTCTTACATCATAGCAACACCGTCTCCTTCACCTTCTTGAATACATTTGGCTATTTATGTTGAAACATTGCATGAAACTGCATAGAATCCTGTTGCACACTCAAACTTGATTTGTGGGTCTGAAAAATCCACAATTGGTGGTGCACATGTCAAATCTGCAGTATGCTTTAGGACCCAGCATTA
This sequence comes from Hamamelis virginiana, assembly GCA_017140935.1. Lineage (NCBI taxonomy): Eukaryota > Viridiplantae > Streptophyta > Magnoliopsida > Saxifragales > Hamamelidaceae > Hamamelis > Hamamelis virginiana. The sequence goes on from JAESVK010000619.1 coordinate 1,102,879, forward strand.
GTTAGGACTAGCTATGGGATTCTCCAGGCCAAAATTAGGCTGATTTATGGATTCCAGCAGGTAAATAGAGTATAATTAGATGGTCTCAAAATGTGGGAACCATAAAATGTTCTTTCCCCATTTTCAACTTTCTAGTTAAGGATACATGAATACCAAAGCTCTTGACTTTCGTCTTTTGAATTTCAGTAAGTGAATTTCAGTAATAATCCATTTTCCTTTTCGGTGCATATATATATATATATCAGGCTGCATCCGGTCACCCCCATTTAGGGGGTAATGCAGGTCACTGTTTCACATTTCGACTGTTGGATGTTCTATTCATGCAATGGTCGTCATGCCTGCAAAAAATCACAATGATCCGACGGTTGGTTTCTGAGAAAACTGACTTTGAAAAAAACTGCCATTTTTTATTCTTTGAATTCCAGTTTTTTTCAAAGTCAGTTTTCTCAGAAACCAACCATCGGATCACTGTGATTTTGCAGGCATGACAAGCACTGCATGAATAGAACATCCAACGGTCGAAATGTGAAACGTTGACCTGCATCACCCCCTAAATGGGGGTGACCGGATGCAGCCTGATGCTAGCCGGCCTGATGCTAGCAATTCTGTATATATATATATATATATTTGAAAATCAGCATTTAGCCTTGTAATATCTATGTTTCGTATAATTGTACAATCAACCCATAAAGCTTTACCCCAACCATTTGGTGTTGGCAACATGATTTGGCATTGGCAACAAGAAGCTTGCTTTGCCATTCCATTTCACTCAGAAACATTTTCTGGAAATAATTCCATTCAAAAACATTTTGTGGAAATAATATATGAATGGTTCAATCATATATAATTTCTTCATTATTGCTTTAGATAGAGATGCCACTGTTAAGGTTTATATGTTGGATTAAAAAGGCTCGAGTCATGTGGTCTGGTATTTGACAAAAGTTTTCAAATAGGAAGAATAATTTTATGGAACTTCTAATACAGTTCTATAGTTGTAGCCCATGATTAAATTAACCAGACTGAAGGTCCTGAACTCTTAGCCAATCAGGAAGCTGCTCAGTTTTATCATTTTAGACAACCTGCTGAGAGACATTACCTTTGTCAAGCATATTAGTGGTCATTAACCATTGTTACTTGGTTTCTTTTCCTCAATTAAGTGTAATCAAACATTAAAAATGTTGTGACAATTTGATCCTGATACTTGAACATTTCAGAACGATTCCTTTTTATTTTTGATTCTTCCTGTTGGATAAATAAGATTTTATGGTTTCTCAAATAAAAAGGAATCAAAATGATATTTTTTTATATAATAATTATAAGAAGCTCAATAGTGAATGTTTTTTTTTTTTTTTCTTCTTAAAATGAGAATCCTGTTTTATTCTGTGACTGAAAGTATAGCTTCATATGTTTTTATTGATGACAAAACAGCTGCTACAAATGTAGAAGATGGTTCTGAAAAGAACAAATATTCTGGTTTGACAAGCCCACTCATTCCAAATTCATATGAGGTGAGGTCTTCTATATTAATTGTTTATATGTATCTGGTATTAAGTATACTTGCCAATATTTTAAAGGAAAAGTTGTCGCTGCTGTAAATCTCTGAAGTTAGGAGGATATCCAAATTTATTTAAACTTTTTATATAATGTTTATATATTACTATTTTCTTCAGATAGATTTGCTGTATGAATACATGCCTAATTATTCTACATAGAATTTTTAAGTAGTTACTAGGAAAAAGGTACATATATTTTCTCAATTAAAGTAATCATGAATGATGAGCACATGGGTTTATAAGTCATGCAGTGCAGGGCAAGTATATGGCGAGTTAGGATGTTACAAGGTGGTTAAAATCAAAGAAGCAGATCTTTTTTCCCCCTTGTTTTTGGGAGGGGTTGTCTTTTTTCCAACTAATTGAATGTAAAAACCCCCCCCGCCCCCCCCCCCCCCAAATTTTTTTTTTTTTTTTTTTGAGAAAAGAAAAAAAAAAGGGGAAGTCCCTACTCGTAACAAGTTGCAGAGACTCAAGTTCATTCTTTATAGTAGCCCAAATGGTTTCAAAAACTTTTTTTGAATTTTTTCATTCATGTATTTAAATTTTTTCACAATATATTCCTCTTTATCTTTGAATTTGAAATCCCAAATCTGCCATTTATGCAAGGGGGGCTACCTTGCTTTTGTTTTTCAAACTCTGGTTTGGACAAACGTTGCATGTTAATACATAGACTGGTGTTTGTAAATGCATGCACATATATTCTATGTTTAGAAGTTTAAAATGTATATTTGTCTCAAACCTTGGTTACAGGTGGAATCTCTGCTTACAGAAATATGTGATACAACTTCAATTGCAGAGTTTGAATTGAAAGTAAGCAATTATAATTTTTTTTTTACCTAGTCCTTCGAGTTGTAAAATCCTTTTGAACTTGAACATAATTTCATTTTTTATTTTTCAGCTTTCTGTACTAAGGGAATAAAAATGTTATATCTATTACAAATATTTTCTCTTTCCAATCTCTTTTGTTTTCCCTTTGTATTGTTAGCTTGGTGGATTTCGGCTTTATGTGATGAGGGACTTGACTGGGAAAATTGCAACTCCACCTCCACCTAGTTCTGCTCCTGTTTATATAAATACAACTGCTGAGGCACCCGATTTAAATGGGGCAGTCTCTACATCATCTTTAGCCATCTCCAAACCAGTACCTTCTTCAGGAAGTATTCAAACATTGCTGGATAAAGCTGCAGATGAAGGCTTGGTGATACTTCAGTCTCCAAGGGTGAGTGTCTAAAAGTTAATCGCTTCCATTCCTAGAAATTGTCGGCTCTAAAAATGTAGCTGGTGCAGGTTGGGTATTTTAGGAGATCTCGAACCATAAAGGGGAAGCGTGCTCCTCCATCATGTAAAGAGGTACCAGATTATATAGTTTTAGCACAAGGAAACTACATAATTTGAGTTTTTAGTACTGAATTGAAGGTTTATTTATTTATTTTTTAATATGCATATGAATATATATTATTCATAGAAGCAATATTATTTCATTTTTTGATTAAGTATTAACCCAACCCTAACCATCCTATATTCCTATCACTCCGCTCTTTCAAATGCTCCATGAACTTCTTAGAAGCAATATTATTTTATTTTTTGTCCACGGCAAGTTTATCAACATCTGCTGATAATATTTTCCCTTTTATTGAACAGAAGCAAACAGTGAAGGACGGCCAAGTACTTTGCTACATCGAACAGCTTGGTGGCGAGATCCCTATTGAGGTTTGGGTCTTGACTGCATGTGATTATGTGTGTGTTAGTGTGTTGAGTGAGAAAAGCTAGTGTTTTTGGTTTTCTCCATTCCCCTTCACCTATTGTTATCTTTCCTCCTATGTCCATTGCAAGTGCTAACTTTTTTCAACATTCTTTTTCCAGTCTGATATCTCCGGAGAGGTCATCAAGATACTACGAGATGATGGTGGTATGCTTCGTGCTCTTTCATTGTTGTTTAGTGTTATGTTTTCTAGTACTTGATTATTAGTTCTCATTTGGTCTGTTTCATGTAACAGATCCTGTTGGATATGGCGATGCTCTTATTGCAATTCTCCCTTCTTTTCCAGGGATAAAGAAACTTCAGTAGATGGTTTGGTTTTTGTTTCGTTATAACGCTTCAATTCATTTCCAGCAAACAAGTTAATTATCCAAGTCTATTTATGACTTAGATGGCGTGACTTTAATTTGGATGGAGGTATATGCAATTCATTTATCAGATCTCGAGTCCGTGTCGTTGCTCTTGTTCAAGATAGGCTATGCACAATTACTTGAGATAAAAGGAATGTATATTAATTGTGATTTTCATTATATTTCCTCCTTTGGTATACAAGAGGATCAGTAGTTTTGTTCTGCAACTTAGTTTTGCATGTTGACACTTCAGCGTGTATGCTATACCTTTTGCCTCATTTCAAATATAAGAACATTATATATTCAGGATGATTAGATAAAAAAAAGTATTCATCTTTTCAAAAATTGAAAGGTTGTGTATTTTCATCCCCACTGAAAGAAAATAGCTAGTAGTGCATCAGAACTGTGTCGACATTTGTTATCTTAAACATTCTATTACAAACAGAACTGTACTTTTATTAGATGTAGATGGGACACTATTTAGTGCAGGAATGGAGTGAACACACAGTTTGTATGAATGTGAAAATGAGGAGCAGAACAGCTGCAATGAATGAAAGTATTGCCCATGGGTTCTTGAAATAGTCTCGTCTTAGGGTAGCTCGCCATACATGCCAACGAGTCTCGTGATATGCATTCACTTGTTGGCACAGATTTGAGAAGTAGAATTTGTCACCGCTGAAAACAACTTCCTTGCCTAGCCTCTTGAAGAGATAGGAAACCTCCTTGTTGTCACCTAACAAGTTTTTGATAATCCCATATCGGTTTAGTAACCCAACATCCTTAGGAGAGTTTAAGAGATATTCCATGAGGATAGCATAGTCTGTGATATAATGAGGGTTGCAACGATTGCAACACTGCTCAAAGGCAATAAGATTTCCAAGGAGTGAATCTGTGCTGTCTGCAATGGTTAAAGATGGGATTTCCAGCACTCCATTTATGAATTTAATGTCCAGTAGGCAACTTCCTGTTCCCACCTTAAACTTCACTCCAGCCTCATGCAGGTCCGTCACACTACGAATAAGCTCGAACCCCGACCTTCCATTACTTTTTGGTTTCACTCGGGTAGATGGTATGAGCCATATTCGTAATAGATCAAGCAAATGCTTTATTTGAGGTTGGGAGGTTCGGATTCGAAATTCTGGATCTAGTTTGCCTAAAATTCTGGAGAAAAAGAAATGGGTGAGTTCAATGGTTGAACTGCGGCAGCCTTCTTGATTAGGGTTTTCAATTAGATCAAACAAATGCTCAATAACAAAGAAGGGTAGCTGATTTTCAAGCAGTATGATGTCGCGATGTAAATCTGTAAGCATCATAGTTGTGTTGAATATAGGGTCATCGTTATCTCTCAGTTGTTTCATCTTGTTCTTCAGGAAGAGTTCAATGATAAAACAGCCATCAAGAAGCAACATTTTCACGAACTCGTCGCTATTGAAGTTAATTGTCTCTGCATAACAACTTCGAGCTGTTTCTTCTAATTCCCTCATGGCTTCTACATAGTCTTCTAAGCTTGTTTGTGGTTTTCTATGGAGAAGAGTATTTAGGTACTGCCATTTGTGAACTTCCATAGCTTCTAAACTTTCTTTTCCATGGTGAAGAGGGCCAATTGAGAGGACCCGAGGCACGAAGGCGGCTTCATTTACTCGGCGAAGCGTGTCAGGAACTCTGTAGATGCAACATTGAGATGCTAGGGGAGGAAGTGTTCTTAATTGTTCTTTGATAGTAACTATCAAATGGTAATCTCTTGTTTCGTTTCGCTCCATTGTAATGTTCCTATCTGCCATCACTTTGAAGCTTGCTTCTTTCTATGAATGAATGAAAATCACCAGAAAATCCCCATCTGTTGAGAAAACCTGATACTTTTCAATCAGCTGTCAATGGATCGATTAATATAGAATTTTGGGACGACATCGACTAGGTTTGGAAGGACATGACTATGTTCATTTTATATTCCAAAGTTTTGTAGCTTAGTCCTCTATCTCTCTCTCTCTCTCTCTCTCTCTATGAGGGAAAAAAACAAGATCAAGAACAAGAAGAAAAAGGAGCATCTCATGCCATGCGTTTGTTGTTTGTTTCTCTACGGCCGGACAATACAATGAAAACATGAGTGTGTTTGTCTTGTGCAGCAAATGGGGTCTTGTGACCAGCAAACTCGCCAGTTGCATCATAAATTGTTCCTTCCAAACACACACCCTTTGTTAATTTCAAGCATCAATGGAAATTGCAGTCAGGAACAGATTTATGTCCATGCTATTGGCTGAGGTTGCATACTATTGTGATTCAAGAACTTGGATAAAACGCGATAAATAAGGCTGATGTGAATATGATTCCCTTCAGTGTGAATGAGCTGAAGTTCACTGCCAAACGCGATTGGCAACATTTGAAAACACAGTTCCAAGGGAAAAAGGTCAAGTATATTGTTTGGGAGGCCCAATAAAGGGTCCTCATTTGATGAAAAATTATAGAAATTAACCAAATAAATCATTCTCCAGAGTTGCGGTGGTTAATTTGAGCCAAACCTTCCCAATATTTTAGGTCCACTATCCACCAAGTTAGTTTTGGTAAAAATAGAAATGAAAAAAAGTATAAGGACCAACCTTATGAATACTTGTCCATCTTTTTAATCTTAGTTGTGATAATGACTGCCTAATTCAAGACATGCACGCCTTGATGGCTTGATGAGGCCCCCTTCATAGCCACGGCCATGTGTATGACTTTGACTAGAACTCGAAAAAAGTGGAGAAAAATTCAGCGTATTTCTCTTAAGCATATGAAGAAATGTATGAAAATATATGTTATGCACATAAATGAATTTGGAATTTATATTTGTTAGAAGATGCAAAAATATTCCTGGAAATTGACCATTTCATTCTTAGTAGAGGTCATAATCATTATACGTTTAATAAGTTAAACATTATATTTTAGTATTTTAAAATAAACATTATATTTTAGTAAAAATAAGTAGGGGGTCTAGGTGATAGGTCCTACTCAAGAAAAGTCTAATGCGAAACCTAAAATTTCATTCCTTCCTAAGGTCCTATTTGACTTTTTTTTTTTTCCAAAATGGCGGAATTACCCTTAGCACAGTGAAAACACCAACATAGTGAAAATACACCCAAGGACAGTATTTTCACTGCAGTGCATTTTCACTGTGTTTTTACTACACTTTTTTTTGCACCATGTTTTAGCTGCACTGTATTTTCATTGCACTTTTTATTTTCACTGTATTTTTCCTACACTGTATTTTCAGTATTTTTGCAGCACTTTTTTTTCACTGTGTTTTCGTTGCTTTGTATTTTCACAGCACTTTTTATTTTTTTTTGTGTTTTTCCTGCACTGTATTTTCACTGTGTTTTTGCTGCACTCTTTTTTCACTTTGTTTTCGCTGCACTATATTTTCACAGCACTTTTTATTTTCACCGTGTTTTTCCTGCATTGTATTTTCACTATATTTTTGCTGCATTTTTTTTTTTATTCTTTTACAAACTCAGTGAAAACCCAACACAATGAAAACATTTAGCACAGTGAAAATACCAGAACGATGAAAACTCAGTAAAAATATCCAGCATAGTAAAAATAACTAGAACAGTGAAAATATCAAGCTCAGTGAAAACATAGTAAAAATACCAGCATAATGAAAATAACTAGAAAAGTGAAAACACGGTGAAAATACCAAGCTCAGTGAAAACACAGTGAAAATACCCAACGTAGTGAAAATACTAATACAGTGAAAACACCTAAAGTTTTTTTAAAAAGGAAATGGAAGCAATTTCATTCGACCCAAATTATTCTAGTCGTTGATAGGGTTGAATCCTTATAAATTGAGGAGACATTCTTGAAACATTCAAAGACCTGAAATGGTTAAGAAGCGAGAAGCCAAGAATGAACAATATGGAAATACATAAGAATGGAAAGAGAGAAAGAATGAAATAAAAACAAATAAAACATATTTAACTTTTTCCCATAATATACTTTTATTGATTCATTTCTTTGTTTTGTCAATATTCTTCCTTGCTATGCTATCTTCAGTAAATTCTTTTTCGACTAATTATTTTCATACTTTCTTGATCCATCATTTCATTATATTGTATTGATCTATTTCCTCAATACTAAATTTTGTCAAATAAATTATTGTTCAAAATCTACTGACCACCTGTTGAAACTAATCTATTGCGCTACTGACTGGCTGACTAATGCCTTGTGAATTAACTTAGGAGCCATTCTGTGATAGTTTTCAAATTAAAACTTCAGGAGTGTTGACAGCCACAGAGCAGTGTTCTGAAAATTAAATTGGAAATTCTTCACCCAGCCAGGTCTCATCTCTACATATTTGGAACTGTTGGTTCATGATATTAGCCAGAAAATGACCCAGTGACATGTGAAACAATACAAATTTTATTCACACTTCTTTTTCATGTCACAAATTCACATATGCAACTACATGCTCATTTGGATTAGCTTTGTTTAAAATCACTTTTAAAATTTAAAATTTCACTTGATATAAAATTATAAAGAGATGAGTGGTTTTCATTTCTAGACAACTTGAGGGGTATAAAATTTTGATATTAAATTTTTCCACAATCACTTTTAATATGAAAATTTTGATATGCCAAGAATTAATTTAACTATAACTCTAAAATGTAAAAAGATAATTCTTAATTAATCACGAGCTATGGTTGTTGGAGTGAACATCGGGATTCTTAATGGTTATATTAATATTATGGAGCCCATGATGACAAAGCCATAAACCTACCACAGCTGCCTTCCTTGACCAGCGTGTAGTAAGCAATTTCATTTATTAAATCTTAGTGGTCACAATATTTTAATCGTCTTTAATTTTTAATCATCCTTCATTTTCACGTCAATAATTCTCAAATCAAGACAAAATTATTGATAATATTAAATCTAGCTTGCTTGCTGCTTTCCTTGAGTGGTGGGCTAATGAATTGAAATTTTCGATCGAATGAAATGGTGGGTCCAATTACAATAGAATATTTTCTTAATTATTGGTGGCAGGGGCAGGGCTCCTGTTCTTGAATTTTCTCATACTCCATAGTCCATACCCATTACCCACCCTTGATTGCTCAAAGAATCTCCACAACAACAATAATATTTCTGCTTCCCTTTCTCACAAATCATGGGTAACGTATTCTCCATCTCAATCTCGATCGTTGATGTGTTCTCTCGCTGCTGGAATTGCACAACTAAGCAAGCGAAGTATGTAAGTGAACTTGAAGAAAATCTTGATGCTTTGAGGACTGCATTAGCAGAGTTAAGGGAGCTAAGAAATGATGTGAAGAGAGAGATCGAAATCGCTGAAGAACAGCAAATGAAACTGCTGGATCAAGTACAAGGGTGGCTTTTAAGAGTCGAAGCTATGGAGATTGAAGTCAATCAATTGATAGTAGATGGCACTCAAGAGATTGAGAAGAAATGTCTAGGTGGTTGCTGTCCCAAGAATTGCAAGTCGAGTTATAAATTGGGGAAGAAAGTGATCAAAAGGAAAGATGATGTGACTGCCCTACAGAGTAAAGGACATTTCCAAGTGGTGGCTGACAGATTACCCTTAGCTCCAGCAAATGAAAGGCCTAGTGAACCGACTGTAGGCTTGGAATCCACGTTCGATGAGGTTTGGAGCTATATTGAAGATGAACAAATTGGAATTATTGGTTTATATGGTATGGGTGGTGTTGGCAAAACTACTCTTCTGACCAAAATCAATAACAACTTCTGCAACACAACTCATAGTTTTGATCGTGTGATTTGGGTTGTGGTGTCCAAAAACTTAGACCCTATAAAGGTTCAGGAAGACATTGGAAAAATTATTGGTCTTTACAACAACACATGGAAAAGTAAAACCCAGGCTGAGAAAGCTGCTGATATCTTCGAATTCTTAAAGAATAAGAAGTTTGTTATGTTGTTGGATGATATATGGGAGCGACTCGATCTATCAAAGGTGGGCATTCCACTTCCGAGCAAACAAAATAAATCCAAGATAGTACTTACAACCCGATCTGAGGATGTGTGTGGCCGCATGGAAGCTCATAAAAAGATTAAAGTCAAGTGTTTGGCATGGGAGGAAGCCTGGGGCTTGTTTCAAGAAAAGGTAGGAAAAGACACCCTTAATGCGCATCCAGAAATACCAAAGCTTGCTGAAATTGTGGTCAGAGAATGCGGGGGTTTGCCACTCGCGCTCATTACAATTGGCCGAGCCATGGCTTGCAAAATGACTCCCCAAGGATGGCGTCATGCGATAGAAGTGTTAAAGAAATCTGCTGCAGAGTTTTCGGGTATGGGAGATGAGGTGTTTCCTCTCTTAAAGTTCAGTTATGATAGTTTAAAGAATGATACAGTTAAATCTTGTTTCCTGTATTGTTCTTTATTCCCGGAAGATTCTCAAATTCCTAAAGAAAAAATGATAGGGTATTGGATTGGTGAGGGATTTTTGGATGAGTTTGATGACTTTAACGGCACTCAAAACCAAGGGCATGATATCATTGATACTCTTTCGCATGCATGCTTATTAGAGAGGGATTTGAGTATGAATGTTAAGATGCATGATGTGCTCCGTGACATGGCATTGTGGATAGCTTGTAGATATGGAGAGGTGAAGGGCAAAGTTTTGGTGCAAGCACGAGCTGGTTTAACAAAAGCACCGAAGGTTGGAAAATGGAAAGAGGTAGAGAGGATGTCATTGATGGGAAACAGTATTGAGAAGCTAGAAGGAACACCTTCGTGTCCCAATCTCTTAACTTTGTTTCTCAATGGAAATAATCTAAAGACGATCGCTAGCGGCTTCTTCCATAGTATGCCTAATCTAAGGGTTTTGGACCTATCATATAACCAAGAGTTAGATATGTTACCAGCAGAAATTTCTCAATTGGTCTCATTACAATATCTCAATTTGTCATGTACAAACATAACAGAGTTGCCAGTGGAGTTTAAGAACTTGGTAGAACTGAAATATTTAGACTTGGACTACACAACTAGACTTTGTATAATTCCAAAACAAGTGCTATCGAGTTTTAAAAAATTGCAAGTACTGCGAATGTTTGAATGTGGTTCATTTGATTCTTTAATGGAAGATAGTGTTCTGTTTGGTGATAGTGTTTTGTTTGGTGATAGTGAAGCCTTGGTGAAGGAACTGGAGTGTTTGGAAGACCTGAATGATTTAAGTACTACCATAAGAAGTAATTCCGCTCTCTTACGATTTCAAAGCTCCCCCAAGTTACTGAGTTGTACAAGCTCTCTACGCCTTTGCTGTTTTGATGGTTCAAAACATATAAATGTATCATTTCTAGAGAGTATGAGACGTCTAGACAGGCTGGACATCAGTTCTTGTATGGATTTAGAAGATATGATTGTTGAAAGGGCAAGGGAAAGAATGGCAAATTCAGCAATCATAAGCGGTCCATGCTTCCATAGCCTTCAATCTGTATACATAAATGATTGCCCATCGTTGAAGGAAGTAGCGTGGCTTATTTTTGCACCAAATATTCACATCCTTGAAATAAAGTATTGCAAAAGAATGGAAGGAGTAATATGTGGTGGTAATTGGGGTGAAGCTGCACATGATGGGGGAAATCTAAAACCATTTGCAAGACTCCATTCTCTACACTTATCCGATCTGCCAGAGCTAAAGAGCGTTTATCCAAATGCCCTGCCACTGTCTTTCTTGGTATCTGTCGAAGTGGATGATTGTCCACAGTTGAACAAGCTCCCTCTTGACCCTCAAGGAGTATATAGCTTTGATTGAAGGTTTTTAAAACTGGCAAAATGGGTTAGAATGGGAGGATCAAGGAACTCCAAATTCTTTCTTACCTTTCTATACCTTTATAATAGAAGGATATGGAGCTGGGAAGAGCTTGGAATATGACTCCAAGGGTGTGCCAATACCTTTTGTAGTCCTTTGACTTTGCAAAGGTTTCTTGCATGCAGTTCTTCAGATCAATACCAGAACATAAATTTCAAATTCTGAGTCCATTGTGCTGAGCTTTGATATTTATAGCTGTAGTGATTGTTGATTTAATAGATTAGGACAAACCGCGTGCTTTTTCAGATTTTAATGTATTGTTGTTCTGAAACTTCTGTAATTTTATGTTTAAAGCAAAAGCCCACTGGCCAAAATTTTCAATTGAGGTCTACATTAAAAAAATTGCACTAGCTATTGTAAGTCCTGGCATAATCAATTGGTGTTGCTCTGTATTGTCTGCTGGTGGTGGTGGTTCTCTTCTGCTTACCACATGATTCAGAGATTACCATTAAGGCATTCTGGTTCTGGGTTTGTGTATGTGCTCGTACTTGTTCCCAAACTATCATTAGCGCATTCATTAATATATGTATACCCAGTAAAGTCTACTTTATTGGCATGTAGGACCAATTTAAAGCACAGACAGCACCAATCAAGATGACAATCTGTATTAGCAAGCTTTCCATTCATCCTCCCTGTATAGATTGTAGTTTTCAACAATTCTTTTGTTTGAGGTAGGATATGCAGGTTTGCTTGAGAGAATTGTTTAAAACAGATGTGTATTGATTGCGATTAATTTTCGTAATCTTTCCTCCTTTGGGGTAAAAGAGCATTTGTAGTTATCTTGTTCAGCCGCTTAATTGTGCACCCAAGCAAAAGAAATGAATCTTTTGAAGAGGATTACATCAATTAAAAGCAAATGCATCTAATTATAAAAATTTACCTAATTTAGGGAAACTATATCAAAATGTATGCATCTCTTTCCATAAATAGCACTTGCAGAGCTTGACACTTGCAAGATTGAGTGTCAATCAATGCATGAAAAAATGAATTTATCTTTCTTGTTTCTGCCATTGTACCAGCTAACTTTTGTTATCAACTCTACTGCTCACTTATGGATTGATTATATACATTTGAGTCTCAAACAATATTTCATATATTGCCAACAAATCTAGTGTTATGCATTCACTTGGTCTTGGAAAAATTTTGGGAAGTAGGATTTGTCGTTGTTAAAAAAACCTTCCCAACAGCTAGAAGATGGAAATGGAAGCAATTTCATTCGACCCAAATTATTCTAGTCATTGATAAGGTTGAATCCTTAATCGAGGAGACATTCTTGAAACATTCAAAGACCTGAAACGCTTAAGAGGTAAGGATTATAAACCAGTCAGAACATACAATATGAGAAATGTTTTAATCTTAATTTGTTAAACTACATTGTTACTTTATCTTCAATGCAGTTCTTCCTCTATAGTAATCCTTGATACGCTACAATGGTTAAATCATGAACATACAATATGTCGAGTTTCATGAAGTTCTTATAGACAAGATTATCACTTTTTTTTTAGTCATGATAATTTTATTGACCTCAGCTGACACCATTTGGCCTACTATCGAACAGAATCAAGCAAATAGTGAAGGATGCCAAGTGCTGTGCTACATCAAACATCCTGGTGGCAAGATCCCAATCTGAGGTTCTGATATGTCGATCTGTTCATCTTTCAGTGTTGTTTAATGTTCTGTTTTCTATTATTTGAATCTACGTTCTCATTTAGTCTGTTTCGGCTAACAGATTCCTGTTGGATTTGGTGATGATCTCCCTTCTTTTTTGGGGATAAATTAGAAGTTTCAGTAGATGGCTATGCTTATGTTTTCAATTCATGTCCATTGACTTACATTTTGTGTGATATAAAATGCTTAGAGTAAAATTAATTGATCTATTAATTTCCTGCAAAGGTAAATCAATGAAATGGAATTCTCTTGTTTTGGAAATGTGCTTCAATCATATTTGTGAATTTTAAATCATTGAATAACCTAACACTTCCAGTGTGCTATAAATCATGGTTTTTAACAAATGAAATGTCTCTCAAGGCATATAAAAAGTATTCTGAATTCTTGAGTTACAAAAGGGCAATGTGCAAGGCCACAAACTGTTTTCCAGAAGTGATGTGGTTATGTGGTGGACGATCGAAACGATTCCAAACAAATATAAAAACAACTAATTGAGAAAGACACTAAGATTTACGTGGTTCGGCAAAATGCCTACAAAGGAGAGGAGAGATAAATCATTAATAATCAGAATAAGGATTATAAAACAAAAGAAAATAATCTTCATAACCTAAATCCCATGTTACACTCAAATCTCTCATAACTCACTAAATGGTTTTTACACCATAAACAACTTGAGAGGATGAGCCCTCTCCAATGTCAACTGAGGGATGAACCCTCTCCAATGCCAATGAGCTCTCCAAATCAAATTGGCATCCCATAGTGGTGGTGATCGAAGCAAAGCACCCCAAAAGACCTCTTCTTTTAGGACCCCTTGGAGCCCCTTTCGGTCGCCCCTAGAACAACTGGTGCTCCCTCACACACACTCTCAAAACTGCTACAGAACTTCTAGATGAATCGGGATCTTCGTTAAAACAGGTTTCTACTTACGTGGACTTATCCAATAGTGAATTAAGCAAAAAATCCAACACAAGTAATGAAATACTGAATATTTATTTACTTGTTATATATTGAAAAATAAGAAGTCAGCAATATTCAAAATTTTCGTTTCTACATGCCTATTCCTTTTTTCTTTAGCTCCTACGTTCCATCGACAGTTAAAACTGTTCCTCTTTGGGAAAAATTGACCGTACGTATTTCACTTGGATTAAATTTTTGGGTTTTATACTAAAAGAACCTTTATATAGTAGTCCATTACCAATAGACCCCTCACTTTTTGAATCTAATATAAACCAGCTAATTTCGTTAAAATGGACAAAATTGCCCATCCATGTATGCATTTAATTTCGAAAAGATCCAACCCGTTTTTCAGCTTCCTATTTGGTAGCCGTGAAAAAAGGAAACCGCTAATTTGATAGATACTGCACTACCAAAGCACGAAGCTTGATTTTAGGAACGGATTCTTCACACGTTGAGAAACCAATCCGGCGTGAGCTCGAATCTAAAACCCCTGATCGTTCAAAATACCTTCATTCTCTCTATTTCGGCATGACGAACAAGAAGAAATCGGCATTGAGGAAACCTTCAAACTTGGTTTTGAAGGTTAAGAACGTGCAGACGGCGAAAAATGGTTTGTATAGGGTTTTGTTTACTATTTTTGTTTGTTATTTTTCAATTTTTATTTGGGATACATGCTTAACTCTGTTTTTTTGTGGTTATTTTCTGTTTTTTTTTTGTTCAAACCTTTCAAAAATGGGTTTTTTGTACGATATCGGTACGGTTGGACATGTATACATGTATACAACATGTTTCAAGTTGATTTTTTGTCTGAAAGTGACTTTTTGTAGGACCGATATTATGTTCGTGTTTTGTAGGACCGACATGTTTCAAGTTGGTGATTTGTAGGACCGATTAGGGTTATAAAGTTAAGATATTTAATGGGTATATTACGATTTTTTTTCAAACGATTTTGGGGGATACAATATATTTGTTGTGGTACAATATATTTTTTTTATTTATCGGTAAAAAATTTGATTATTCCAAACCTCTGTTTTTTGTGTGTGTGAATCTTATTTATTTAAAATTTATTTTCAAAAGAAAAATGAGTTTTTTGAAACAATATTGTCATGGATGATAATGTGAAGATTAGAGAGAAGTTGTGATCTTAATATTAGAACTTGGTATTTTCATTTATGTTAATAGGTATACGTATTAACATATCTTATGTATATATATATTGGCAAGGTGACAATTTTTTTAAAATGTTGCATATACAATAATGTGCTTATGGAGAATACCATATTGTGATTATACAAATTTATAAAATTAGATTTTGTGTTTATGGAATTGTAGGTATAATACATCGAGTCAAGTTGTGATCTTTAGCACATTTATGTGAACAAAAATTGCTAATAATACTCAATATTATATTTTGAGAAACACATTTGAGTCTTACATGTAAACTTATATTTTGAATTTAGTATATATATAATCATGAATTATGCTCTTCGCAGTATGGATTGTAATTGAAGCGATCGTTCTTAAGTGTGGTCACTTAAGAACAAAGTAGCCTCTAATTCTCAATAGTAGAAATTACACAAATATGTGTTCAAAGATATGACATGGTTCGCATTTTAAACATTTATGTATACTTGTGTTGGTTTCTCTTAATTATAGGTATACATGTATACATATGATTTTAAATGTATACATGTGTTTCAGAGGCCATTTCATACTATATTATTCCCTGTCTGAGCACAGAAGTTATCACCCCTTGAGCCCTGCTATTTGACACTTTGGATTGTTTGAATTCTTAGTTTTAGCTGTATTGGCCATTTCATAATGCATTTATTGAGAGAAATTTTGTGGGTTTTGGCACTTTGAGTTTTTGGGGTTTTGACACTTTGATTTGGTACTATGATTTGGGTTTTGGCACTTTGATTCAAACAAAGTGTGCATATACAAAGTGTGATTCAACCTAGTTTTAGATGTTTTCGATTCTGGGTTTTGTACATGGATTTATATGTTATGATGAATATACCATATTGTGCTAATGGAAAATACCATAGTGTGCTTATGCCATATTTGAAAATACAAAGTAGCCTCTAATTCTCAATAGTAGAATTTACACAAATATGTGTTCAAAGTAATGACAAGTTTCGCATTTTAAACATTTATGTATACTTGTGTTGGTGTCTCTTAATAATATGTATACATGTATACATATTATTTTAAATGTATACATGTGTTTCAGAGACCATTTCATGCTATATTTTTCTTTGTCTGAGCACAGAAGTTATCACCCCTTGAGGCCTGCTATTTGACACTTTGGATTGTTTGAATTCTTAGTTTTAGCTGTTTTCGATTTTGGGTTTGTATCATTTCTGGATTTGGTGATTTGGGTATCAAAGTTTTGAGGGAAATTTTGTGGGTTTTGGGACTTTGAGTTATTGGGGTTTTGGCACTTTGATTTGGTAATTTGATTTGGGTTTTGGCACTTTGATTCAAACAAAGTGTGCTTATACAAAGTGTGATTCAACCTAGTTTTAGATGTTTTCGTTTCTGGGTTTTGGCATTTTGATTTGGTATACATGTATACATATTATTTTAAATATACCATATTGTGCTTATGGAAAAAATCATAGTGTGATTATGCCATCTCTGAAATT
This sequence comes from Hamamelis virginiana, assembly GCA_017140935.1. NCBI lineage: Eukaryota > Viridiplantae > Streptophyta > Magnoliopsida > Saxifragales > Hamamelidaceae > Hamamelis > Hamamelis virginiana. The sequence continues at coordinate 1,119,624 of JAESVK010000619.1, forward strand.
TTGCTCATCAACTAGTGGATTTTTTTATTTTGGATGTTATATTTGAGAAAAGTTGTGATCTTAATATTAGACCTTGTTACTTTTATTTATCTTAATATGTATACATTTTAACATATCTTATGTATACATCTATTGAGGAGGTGACAAATTTGTTATGACTGATTGATTTATATATTTAATGTCACAATGCAGATAATGCAAAATCAATTACCAATTACCGATCTAGTCTACATGCAACTGTGACTTTACTTAATGATGCGAAACTCAGTGTTCAACATCATGAGGTGTTGAAGAAAACACCGTTTTGGAATCTGTATAAAGCTATTATAAATGGTCAGCTGACAAGTAAAATGTGCACTAAGCATGATAGTGACATTTTGAAAATTATACAGACTTATGATCATAATAAAGGAGTATTCATGCTGGTAAATAAAGAGAAAAAGTTTGAGGAAAGAGACTTGAAAGCTGTTTTTGGAATTAATTGTGGAACTCATCCTATTCAAAAGTCAGCATCAAGGAAGCCTAATAGTCCTTTTGTAGCAAGACGGTTAGCCGGTGTTGAAAGGATCGTAGCATCACATGTCAGATCAGAGGCTTTGACTGCAGCTGCAGGGAAAAAAAAATCTGACAGGGAGGATTTTGCAAGGCTTATGGTGCTTCACACTCTGATTTCATTGTTCTTCACAAATACAGCACCTAACATAGGTTGGGATATGCTGAATTATGTGGAGGATCTTAGTCAAATAAAGGATTATGCATGGAGTTCAAGGATCCATGGATTTCTTATGGATTCGATTGCTGAGAACAAAAACACGCCGGAGAAAGTAATAGGCTGTGTGATAGCGATTCTGGTGAGTTTAAATTGTGATTAACTAAATATAATTTATTCCATAAGTAGTTTAGAGATCAAAATTAAAAATCTTTGTTTAAAATACTTAAAATTGCATATGACTTACGTTTTTAATTTTTCTTAATAGTATTGGGCTTGTGAGCTAATGAGTATCACAGAACCAAGATCTGGAACTAATCAAACAGAGACATTGATTGTGAAATGGGATCTACGTTTGGTCCACAAAGCTATGGTTGACATGGAAGTTAGGAATCGTGTTTTGCGAAAGGTATAAAATGTGCATTAATCTTTTATAAGTGTAGAGTGAAGAAAATACTTTGTTGTGTTAGGTAATATTGTATATATGTATACCTTTTTGTTCTTTTTTAAGTCTTACTCATGATTGAATCTATAACAGGTTGAAGAAGAAGAAGGAAATAAAATTCAAGAAATAAAGGAGGAGAAAGATAGTGATTTTGAGGTGGACGTAGACACGTATTCGGCATTAGTTCCATACAAGGGGACTGTGGGTATAGAGAACAAAGAGACAGGATACTCAAACAGTGGATCTAATGAATTGAAGAGTAAAATGAAAGGAATGGAGGAAGAAATTGAGGGCTTGAGGAGGGAGAATGAAGGTCAAAGAGACACAATAAGATCTCTAACAGATGAGTTAAGGAAAAATGATGCAAAAATATTGGAGCTAGAAGTCCATAATGTCACACAGCATGCGTGTGACAGCAGAGATAAAATAATTGAGGATTTGGAAATTAAAATCAAGTTGATGAGAAAGGAACATATGGAAACAGTAGAAGATTTTAAGGCTTTATTGATAGTGAGGGATAAGATGATAGATGATCAAATAAATACCATTAATGAGATGAAGAGAGTGCTGGAAAAACAGCAAGGTACTGTATCATATATCGTTTAATTTTGCTGTTCATTATATCTATTTCCCAGCTTATATAGTCTAATGTAGACATTTTTTTTTTTTAATTAAACTTTGAACATAATAAAAGGAAGATTGGGAGCTATTAAAGTTTGGTTTTATGCCATTTCTCGAAAAGTGTATACATAAAAGTTGATGCATATTTCATTGGGTTATAAATTAGCAATCTGTATGGTTTTTATATATGTATACATATAGATTCAAATATGTATACATATATATTGCTCGAATTTAATGTGTTCTAATATAAAATCTTTTTTTGGATGCAGAAATACCAGCTGGAATTGAAGAATTGGATAAAGAAATAGAAAAAGTGGATAAAAAACAGAAGACTGAAGTTAAAGAGGAGAAGATGAAGGGATCAAAGGCAGTGACGCCTTCGTCCCTTGTGAAAAGAATAAAGGTTAAAGAGAGGAAAGTTGTGGAGATGAAAGATTTTACCTTTGAAAAGAATAAAGGAAAAAAAAATAAGAGGAAACTAGATGATCAAGAAGGGACAAAGCCATCAGTTGAAGAACAACTTCCCGAGCAAATAGTTATTGATATAACAGAAGATGATGGTACTGACAAGAATAAGAAACTAAAAACAGTTCCTTTCTCGCTTAAAACTGCAATTGCAAGATTGTTAACTCAACAAGTACGTGACAAGCTAAAGGATATACATAAAGAAGGCGGGTTATTGTAAGTTATATTTTATTCAAATATTGACAAATTATATTTGTTAGAGTTTATTTGGAAACTTTAAAAGTGAGATTATCAAATGCATTCTTATTTATATATTGTCAAAAATCAAAGTTTGACAAATTAGATTTGTTTGAGATTATTTGGATCTTTGATATTGTGATTGTCAATTGCATTAAAACAGGTCTACGGTATGGAAATCAAGTTCTAATGATGTGATCATTTCTCTAGAGGATATCAATTTCATATTGCGGGAAAGCGAAATGTCAAACTTTGTAAGTTGTAAAATTTTATTAAATTATAATTATTTTGAACATTTAATTAGATAACTAATCCATATATGTATTCTTTCCATAATAACTGATCCATTATTGTCTTGTTGAAGGTAATTGATGCATACGGAATATTATTGTTTGACAAACAAACTGAAATGGAAAAACAACAAGGAAACCTGATGAATAAGTCATACTATTTGCCATGCTTCACCTTGGTAATGCATACTTTACGTTGATATATTTTTGTTAAAAGAAATAAATAAAGCTGTGTTATTTATTTATATTTATTCATATTAATCTAACCCCAATAAATTTGTGAATAGGACATGTTTGATTTGAAGCATAAGGATAATGAAGAACATGCTATAAATAGACATTTGGAAAGGGCCTCCAAGGGTTATAACTTATTGTTTTTCCCTCTAAACCACAATAACTTCCACTGGACTCTTCTGCTATTTGATAGAATAAACGGAGAATGGTATCATTACAATTCTCTATTGCCAAGGACGAAGGAAACAAGGGATCCATACTTCGAGAATTGTGGGACTGTAGTAAGAAATACAGACTTTATATGTATAAATTTCCCTGTTTTTTACTAAAAAGATTAATATGATTGATGCATTTTTTTTTTCTTTTTAACTTTACAGAAAATTTACGTGGAGGATTTCTACCATTGCCATGATACAGAGGAGGTTGATGGAGAAAGAGAGGTTTTGCCAATTTTTAATGATTTTAAAAGCCCGCAACAAAAATTTGGATCGTAAGTATACACGTAAACATTTCACATGTTCTACAATTTGAGCTTGTTAAAAAAGTAGACAACGATTATGTGTATTTGATAAATGCCAAACATATAATATTTTCATTTTGGCATAATGCATGAGCACAGATTGATTACCAGATGACATGAATCACGAGTACGGTATGTTGAACAGTTGAAAAACACATTTCATATCCATCATGTAAACAACTGAAATTCATAAGTATACAAATGTGAATGTGGTAAATATGTTCATGCATTTGTGTTAGATAAAAGTTGGGATGTACCATAGTGTGCTGAAGGTGATTTTTTTTTTTTTTTTAAATATGTTCTACTGTAGTCATGGTCCTTGAATATTGCCAGATCACGAATTGAGTATTCATGTATACACTCAATCTTGAGCTTTTGGTATACAATTGTCAGTTTATGTATACAAATGACAGCTGATGGTCAAAGGAATACCATTGATATGTATACAAATATCTAAAAAATACAATTCATGTGTATACAAAAATCAAAAAAATGCATATAATATGTATACATATTGTATCCAGATGTAGACATGATAAATTGGTCTTTAGCTTCTGGTTTTGTGTGTGTGAATGAATCTCATTTATCTTGGATTGGTTGGGTTGTTGTTGGTAGTAGATTTGAAACACTGCTATCTAATAATGGTTTTTATATTTTTGATTAGGTTGGACTGTGGATTGTTTGTGTGCATGAACATGAAATTGTTGAGTGAACATGGACATTCGGAAGAGAGAGGAAATGTGTTCAATGCAAATGAATCAGATGTGCCGGAACCAACTACAAGAACTATTCTCCCTGAATGTATCTCAATTCCAGAAGTACGAAAGTTTCGTGCTGAACTGATAAGTTCATTTGTTGAAGATCCGTTGAGAGCTTGGCCAAAACATAGGAGTCAAAAACACATATCTACAGATGATGATTTTGCATAGTCTTTAGAATTTGGATATTTTTTTTGTTTTGAACTTTGTATAAAGTGGCAAAATATTGTGGAAAGGTAGTTTTTAAAAGTTCGATTATTTACTGGAAATAGTTGGTTGTTGGGATTAGTTGGGAGCATTGAGTTGGATTTATGGATATGATTTTATACAAAACAGTTTTTTTTAATGGGAATTTTTTGAAGTGTAATGATATAGGTTTAAATAGATATGAGAGCATATTAGCTGTTTTTTGATACACAAATTGCCGGTTTAGAATGCCGAACATATCCATAATCTTATACTCATAACTTTTCAATGCCGATAACATATTTATAGATTTATGTATACAATGAATTCAATTCAACGATTTGAACCTGTGTTCATATGTGAATTCATTTCCGACATGTCTTATTAGTAGGAATACATGCATACATGGAATCAATTTTTAATGGATCAAATAAAATGTTCAGGCATTTTTAACATGAATCAAACCTTAACTTTGAACCCAACCACTACAGAAGACCAAAAGCAAGTTTAGAAGCCGGTTTAGAATGCCAAAAAAGCCATAATCTTCTACTCACAACTTTTCAATACCGATAACATATATATGGATTTATTTCAACAATGAATTCAATTCAACGATATCAACTTGTGTACATATGTGAAAACAATTCCGACATGTATTATTTGTAGGAATACATGCATAGATGGAATCTTTTTTTAATGGAAAAAATAACTTGTGCAGGCATTTTTAACATGAATCAATCCTTAAATTTGAACCCAACAACTACAAAAGACCAATAGCAAGTTTAGAAGCCTCAAAAGTTGATTAGTTAAAAAATGGAATTAAAAGACATGAATTACAGGTTTATTTTGTAAAAGAGATCGGTTAATTGCTCGTAAAAACATAAAATCAGAAGAAGCATGACCTTTTGGCTGAATATATCAAATAAATCTCAAAATTTTATGTATTCCAGTCCCAGAATTATATTAAACCAAACCTCACATTTTCTGTAAAAACCATAATATCCCATAATATCAAATAAATATCATATTGATGTATACAGAAAATCTATAAATGATATAAATCCAACTTCACAGACAATAAAAATGTATACATTTAAAAAGTAAATTTCAGAAATTATTAAATCAAACATGTATACATAATAGAAATTGAACATTTCAATTCAATTTAATAACATAAAAATATTTGAGACGAAGAAAAAAAATGAAATGAAATTAAAAACAAATATATGGTAATTTTATCATTGATCAAACAATGGCGCCCTACAAGTTTTCCTGTTGTGGTCTCCTTGTTTGTCACATCTCCCACACGTAATCATTCTAACATTCTCGCCTCTAGAACGGAACCTCCTCTTTTTAGGCCTACCAGGCTGAGTTTTACTGTTGGGCGGACGGATAATTTCTTCATTGCATGACCAATAGAGTTGACCAATGGAAGGCACGGGGAAAATAGTCTCAGCATAAACCTCACGATATGTGTAAACATGAAAAAAAGGATCAACAAAATCATCCAAACTTTGTCCACTTTTTTGAATGGCCACGGCTGCATGTGAACAAGGAATACCATTCAACTGCCATTGGTAGCAAGAACACGTACGCCGCCCTATATCAACCATGACTGATGGAAAAGAGCACACCTCATAAACATCGAGATTTGCTACTTTAACTTCCCATGTCCTACCTTCCTCAAGAGATGTTTGCAGTTTCTCAACAATAACTGGACATACAACTGAATTCTAATGCGATGACTTTTTTCTAGAATCCGCTAATTTTTCCATAATTTTCGAACGAATTGTATCGACTAGCTTCATCACAGGCTTGTCCCTTGCTTTCCCTATGAACGCATTGAACGATTCAGCGGCATTGGAAGTCATCTCCCCATAACGTTGACCTTCAAAAAAAGCATTTGACCAATGCTTGGGGTTATGCAAATTTGACAGAAATTGATTAATTTTATCTTTGCATTTGTATGCCTTCAAAGTATCCATGTGTTGATTAAATGAATAGGCTGTTGGCGCATATGCACAATCACCAAACTTGGATACAATCGCCTCCTTTGATTCTCCCTTAATCTTCCTAAGCTTGTCTCTTAAATTGTTCTTCAAGTGAACAATACAGAATGCATGGTGACAGTCAGGCCACATTCTAGGGACAGATTCAACCAAACCTCCATGCCTATCAGAAACAATTGTGTACACACGTTCGTCATCGATGATTCTTCGAAGGTTTTCAATAAACCAAGACCAATTATCGTCATTTTTTGCATCAACAACAGCAAATGCAACAGGAAATATACCTGCAAAAGAAAAATAGTTGAAATTATTAAAATCGAAAACAAAATACTGAAGTAAATGACAATTTTTAAAAATTATAAATACCATTATTCCCGTCCTTGGCAGTTGCGGACAATACCATGCCTTTGTATTTTCCTTTCAAGAAGGTACCATCGATGAACAACATTGGCCTACAATTGTTAAAACCATAAATGCATGCATAGAAAGTAAAAAATAATCTCTTAAAACGTGTTTCATTTTCTTCCAACTCAAGTTTAAAGAAACTTCCCACATTCTTTCGAGATGCTTCATCAATGTACCATCGTAACTCGTTGAATGAAGTTGACTCGTCCCCAAATAAAACACATTTGGCCTTTTCTAGACCAGACCAAGCTACACGGTATGTAGCCTCAACACCGTAGTCCGTCCTCAAGTACTTCAAAACAGCAACAGGACTAATCTCAGGGGTGACTCTAACAATATCAATAATGCACTCACACACAAGTTCAGCAGTAACTCTCCTATTCTTGTTGGTAAGAATATACGTTCCGCATGTATGAACTTTGTTCATCGTCTTGATTTGTATCATCTTGTCCCCTTCTTCACCAGAGCAATGTATGCGCCATTTGCAATTTCTCTCCTCACGTAGAGCACATTCAACAGTGATCCTCCTAGGCTCGTTTTTCACAAACTCATAGTCAAACCCAAGCTTCACGGCAAATTTGCAAAGAGTAGAACGAAATTCTTTTGCACCGCTATCAAAACATTGCCCAACATCTTTAATACCAAAAGCCCAATGATCGGATAAAAGAGGTTTTTTCTTGTGAGGGCAATAATTTGGTAAACGATCAACCTCAGGTACAACTGGAGCACAAGTATCAATGAAATCTGAATGGGGAACTACAGAAGACGAATTTCTCTCACAGTTATCATCTAAATCATTATCAGTAATCACAGTTACATTAAAGGTTGAAATCTGCATATGTGAAGCTACAAACAACAAGTTATCCAAATCATCATCGTCATCAAGCATGCAATTATCATGACCCGGTAAAGAATATTTAAGTTTGATAGAAAAACGATCAAGATTGCACCATTTCATACATAAATGGTCAACTAACTTCCCATGACTTGGTTCGACATTGTCAACCCGGAATAATGTGGTTTTCGAATGGAATTTACATAAAAGCAAAACCGACGTATTCAAATCCATCTGAAAACACAAAAACAAAAATCAAAAAGGGTATATTAAAAAAAAAAAATCAAATTCAAGATAACGATAAAAAATGAAGTACATAACTATATTGAAAGAACAAAAAAATTAGCTAATGAGAAGTTACATGCATCAGATTCACAGCCTATAAAACATCATTCAACTTAAAGAAAATGCATACCTACACCATTAACAATTTCAAAAAACATAGCATGTGACATAGCCCATCTAACCATTTTCGTAACTCAACATACACATGGCATCAGGATGTATACATGAGTAATTCAAAATTTTTAAAAATTGTTGGTCCTATGTCCGAAGAATGTTGAACATTCAAATGAAAACCTACCATATCCCAACAAAGAAAAATAACATGAAATGTATACATCAAAATAAAATGAAAAAAAAAAACATATTTCACATTACATTACAGATGTATACATGTATACATCTTTACAGTGGTGCAATCAACCTTCACGCTCTCTGAAGTATTTTTAACACAAACGATGATTTAGCTTATGGCATTGTGAATTTAACATGTATAAACACAACCACGTTGCATAACATGTATTTCTAAGTATGTATACATTGTTATATTTATGTATACATAAAATAGAAAATTTTATGTCAAAAAACGGGAATGTAAAATATATGTTTACATTAAAAGAAATATAACCTGAACATTCAAACCTGTAAGTTAATAAAAGATAAGAAAATATGTATATAGTAATAATGTATACATGTAATAAGATTCCCTGCTTTTAAAATCATTAAAACATGAGATGGAGCCGGTCCCTGATTTTTGAAACCGATACTCTGAATGTATACATTAAAATAAATATAACCTGTACATTCAAATCTGTAAGTTAATAAAAGATGAGAAAATATGTATATATTAATAATGTCTACATGTAATATGATTCCCTGCTTTAAAAAAGCCTTAATACATGAGTTGGAGCCGGTCCCTGTTTTTTGAAACCGATACTCTGTTTTTTGAATTCATAAACACTGTTGTGTAATATGTGATAAAATTGTAATAAGAAACTTATAAAATGAACAATATATTCATATTCTCGAAAATAAGAGAGCAAATTTCGAAAGTTATTAACTTAAATCAACTAATCTTACAGAACATATATATAGAATAAAGGAAATGAAAAATAAAATTTACCTGAACTGCAACAGTTGCCGGAAAAGAAAGAAGAACGGAGTGATATATCAATGATAAGAACTTACGAATGATGAACGGAATGAGATATCAAATGATAAGAACTTACGAATCAATAAAAAATGATGTCTTCAAAGGAAAATAGACACCGGAAAGTGAGAAATGGATAATAGGCACCGGAAGTCAGACACCGGCTGATGAGCTGCTGTTCAAAATCTATACATAATTCGAATTCAAAAACCTACCATATCCAACAAATCAAAGAGATACCGGCTGAGATAAGGCAATCTGATTTCAAAAAAACTTACTATATCCAATTAATTATCTTTTTAAATTTGAAAAAATAGAGCATCATTAATATGGTATAATTAAAAACTTGCTAAAAAGAAGGAAGGGGTATTATCGACTACTATAATTAAAAGTTGACTTCGAAAATGAGCTGGAGGGGGGGATTGGTATAGAATCAACTACATTGGGTTTATTGATAAATAAGATCCTACATAGGGGGTAATTGATCATTTTCCCTTTATTTTTTTGACCAAAAAGTTGATGTTAGACTAGTTGTTTTTTTCATGCAGTATTTATCTTAGATTGTTAGTGTATTTATATAAGTATATCGGTGAAGTTTAATGATTTTTCTCAATATTTTAATTTTTATAAATTATTTTCTCCATAAAATAAATAAAATTCATAATAAATAAAATATATTAAAAAAAAATCAGAAACTTCACCGATATGCTTACAAATACATTAGCGATATGGAATAAATACTATATAAAATAAAATAAATGCCTAAAACCATTAATCAAAGAAACGAATGATTAACTTATAGAAGAGTGAAAAATGTCATAAATCAAAATTATAGGGGGTCAATGTGTCACCCAGGGGTACAAAATGAAAAACGTTGATAATATAGGGGTCAATTGGTGATTTTTCCTTTTTTTTTTTGTAAAAAAAAAAAAATATTTAACCTTTTTTACAATAAGCAGAGGACAATACAACTATACAAGAGATTATGCAGATTATACCATCTTTTATAAG
>JAESVK010000620.1:0-19349 GCA_017140935.1 Hamamelis virginiana
GTAGCAATGCTCATGAATAAAATATGACACCTTAATATATCGTAATAATATTTGACAAAAAATATATTGTAATAATAAGGTGGGGTATTGGATTTGAATCCTTGTTAATAAAAGAATCCAATATTTGTAAAAAAAATTTGGTTCTCATTTCAAAAAAAATTGGACCACCAAAATTTGGAAGTAAATTTAACAATTGGGTAAGTACTGGTTTGAAAAGGAAAAAGAAACATTGCTAGGATTTGAATTAAAATTAATAGATCTTACGTATGAAATCACTGTAACTTGAATTATTTTAACAATTTGATTTACAAATTTGATGCCCTATAGTTTTGATTTGGCGCTCTTTGCACCCTTCTATTAATTAGTTAGCCATTTATTTCTTTGACCGAAAAATGGTATTAGACCTTATTATTTTTGTATGCAATATTTATCTTAGATTGGTAATGTATTTATATGCATATCAGTGAAGTTTTATAATTTTTCTCAATATATTTTAATTTTTATAAATTACTTTTTCCATACAATAAATAAAATTTATAATAAATAAAATATATTTAAAAAAATTATAAAACTTTACAAATATGCTTGCAGATATATTGCCAATGTAGGATAAATATTATATATAAAAAAAATAGCATAACGTCATTTTTCAATAAAAATAAATGGCTAACTAATAGAAGGTTGAAAAGTATCACAAATCAAGATTATGAGGGGTCAATGTGTTTGAATTAAAACTATAGGGATGCAAAATGTAAATCAATGATATTTAAAGGAGTTAAACTGTAAGTTCCCTATTTTTCACTCTAGTTCTCTAATAACATCCATTTTAAATTTAAAATTTTAAACTAAGCTGTTTTTCTCTATTCATAAAGTAAGCATGTTATATTTTTTTAGTAAATTATACATAAACTCAACATAGGAATTTCAGTTGCATCGTATACTCAAAATAGTTTGATGTACAAAATACCAAAATTCGATGAACTCCAATGATAACAATATACAAATCCTTTTACTTGAAAAATGTCACCCATCTTAAGTATTAATTCCATTTTTAGTGTTGGCTAAATTTCTTAGTTCAAAACACTTATGTTGTAAATGGTTGAGTCTTTACTTTCCATCCTCAAGCCATGTATCAAGTGAAGTTGAGTGAAAAACATTTGGCCATGCCAAGTCTACTTTTGATATTATAGATTAGTATAGATTATGTGTCCCTCCTAACTTCTCATGTTGCTCGCATCTTGATTATTTTTAAAATTTTTAATTAAAAAATTGGTTCCACTTCTATAATTAATTTTTTTATTTAAAATTTGAGTTCCACCTAACTTCTCTCATTTCTCATCTTGATCTTCTCTTATTTTGATTACTTTTCTAATTTTTATTTTAAAAATTGGTTCTACTTAGTTTTCTGCTTTCTATGTGGTATTTTATTTATTTTTTATCTTTTAATAATAAATCCCATTTCATTTTCTCTTCTCTCTTTTAACTTTTTTAAAGATCATTTAATCTAACCAAAATAATACATTCCAATTGATTTTCTCTTCTCCCGTCTGGATCTACCCCTATAAATTTAATTAAGATTTAACAATCAAGATCATTTAATCAAAATAATTTTTAATTACAATTTATTAAATGTGAGCTTATTGATAAGTTCATACATCGCATGGGTTTGCGCTAGTATTATATAATTTTTTTTTCTTTTTTTATATATTTAAATTACAATTTATGAATGGGTTTTTCTTTTTTTTTTAATAATACATCCCATTCCATTTTCTCTTCTTTTTAAAATTTTTAGTGATTATCTAATCTAATCAAAATAATACATTCCACATGATTTTCTGTTCTCCCATCTGGATCTACCCCTATATATTTAATAAAAATTAAATGGTCAAGATCATTCAATCAAAATAACTTTTTATAATCTCCCCTAGGTTTTGGAGCATATATATAATTTTTGTATTTTTTGAGGATATAATCTCCTCTAGGGTTGGAGCATGCATGTTTATTTTTTTGTTATTGACCCTAAATTGAGTTTATTTATTTTTATTGACCCTAATGTGAGTATTTTTTTAACATTTTTTTCTAATTTTTGTTCTAGTGCTCCTTTTCTTGTTCTTGCTCCTTATTATTCTTCATGTTCATAATTTTGTTTGCGTTAGGGGTTGTTTGGTTGGTAAGAAAGTGAGGGAAAGCGAAAGTGTATTAGATAATTATGATGTTTGTGTTGTTTTTATTTCCTAAGGCACCATAAGTGTAACGACCCAACCTAACATCCATACCGACCCTTCCGGATAGGTCGACACGTGTCAAGATAGGGGTACAACCTGTCATGCTCATTCGTATTTCCGCATGAGATATAAGAAATGAATATGTATAACAAAATGAAATGACATGTCCATACATTATGTCCCAATTCGCCGAATATAATACAAATAGAAATTTAGATATAATGCCAACATCCCTGGCAAATGGGCTGAATCACAAATCAAAATCTACTCTCAATAACTAAATAATGCATATAACATATCTAGCAATATATATATACATATATACATATATATAGAACAATGCCGGATCAACTATGCAGCTAGCCATCTTTTCCAAAGCAGTAAATTATGCAACCAAACGTGTACCTCGAGTCAACCTGAAATCTGCTGCATAAAAGCAGGGGTGAGCGTCAACTTGCTCAGCAGGGATAATATAACCTCTATGCATTAATAACAACATAGTGATACATGGAATATTCATATAAAGTTCACATTTCAAGAATATGTAAGTTTTATAAACCAACTTGGTAAACAGTAATTCATAAACAGTGTGGACTTTCGGTGAAAAACCATAATCTCCAGAGTCAGTAACAATATCAGTAACCAGTAACCAGGCATATGCCTCGCATGCGGAATGCCCCATCGCATGTGGACAATAGCCAAAAAAAGCGTCATAGTCCATAGCATGGCACTATACGTCACCTCGCGGGGCCCAAAGTATATATATATATAATGCTCAAATCACGCGCAGGTCCATAGTATACCCATCGGTATGGAGTTCGGCCCGATTGGCATATGCGTCACTTCGTTAGGTCCCTAGCATATCCAATCTTGGACTGAATTATATTATAGGGCTGTTGATTCTAGGCTAACAAACCTGTAGCTCAACCGGGCTACTACTAAACCAGGCCGGGGACCGTAGTCACTGCCGCACCCAAAATATAATCGAAAGAGGCCATGGGTCCCAAACTCCCAATGATACAATTCAGTCCACAATCATATATATATATAATAATGCATGTCCTAAAAGATATAACTAATCATCATGCCATGTCCACCGAGATGAGGCCGGGACCGTAGTCGCACTGCCGCCAACATCCTCGCATGGTAGTATCTCATCTCAAGAACCAGGATCCATCGTAATGAGATTAGGGGAGCAAGCTCAAGCCTAAACCTCTGGCACGCATGGTATCCAATATATAGTGACCCGGAACCCATAAGCAGGCGTTCCCTTTTAAATACAAATATTTCCAGAGCCTCAGCTCAAAACAGATATAAAACCAGGTTTCCAAATCATAGTCTTTCCAAAATGATGGGAATGACTCAAGTTTAAACGAATCCACTTTCTCTGTACATGAACCTTTTTAAAAGATAGGGCATTTTTGAATATCAATATCATGTATCACGAATCAAAGTAGTTTAGTTTAAAACCCTATCAGCCTTGTTCAGTAAAACAGTTAATAGGAAAAACCCATTCCCATATGTATAAACAATTCTCCATTTGTAAACATTTCTATATAAAACCTTTCTTATAGTTTATAAAGTTTGCCACACAAGTATTACAGTTCATAAACAGGAATAATCCATGTATCTAGTTGACAGTTCAAATGTGAATTTAGGGTTCTCTGTGTTCATAAATCATACTGTTCAAATTAAGAGTTTTCATCTATATCATTCTCATAGTAGTTATAAAACAAAAGACAAGGTTCACAACCATTTATAAGTCATATTGTTCAAAACTGTTTAGGGATACGCAGTATTCTCATGACAGTTATAAAACAAATATATCATTATCAACTGTAAAAGGTTACTTATCCCTACCTCAATGCAGTTGTGTTTTCCAACCCTTATGGCTCCACGAGCCTCCTAATGAAATGCCTGATGCACCCGATGCAAGTGGTCCTCCAAAGGACCCAACCAATACTGAGAAACAAACAATAATGCAAACAAGAAAGATCAAAAGAAAGAACAGCATACACAGTTCAAAAGTAAAGCAAAACGACTCTCAAAATTGATCACTCGCGACCCTAAGGATTTGAAACCCCAAAATGCCAAACCTAAGACTTTAAAACTTATAAAACACATCCCCTGTTGTGTCAAGATACCACACGATGAATTCCATGGCCAAAAGCAAAGCAGAAAGGAAGGTATAGGCCAAAGGAGACAATGTGCACACCCGAGGGGCAAATTTGGTATTACCAAAATAACTATCTCTCAAAAAAAAAAAAATTTGACCTCAATACCATAAAATATAGAAACTAGACTTCATAAGCTTTCCGTGCATATAAAATACACTTAAATCGGAGTTCGCATGAGAAAGTTATGAAGAAAAGAAGGAATGAAGGATAAATGAGGAATTTTACAAAAAAAAAATATAGCATTTCCCATAATGCATGACCACAGCCCAATAATGCAAATAGCCATTACCGATAATGGCAGAAGCCATTATCAGTAGTAGCCATTTCAGCAGCCCATGCACGACAGCAACATGGACTAACCTTCATTATTCTTCAATCAAATATGATTTAAACCTTCTAAAACTCTAAATCTACCCATAAACAACTTTACCAAGATAAATCTATTACTTACTAGTCTTGATACACAAATTTAACAATGATTTAAATCTCAGAAAAACATGAAACTCACAGTTTTATCCTAGAACAACAAATGCAGAATTTAAAACCCAAGTATCTTATAAAATTTGATATGCAAGTCTCTCTTCCTCACTGGTTTATCAAAACATTTATTTTAAGCCTTGAATTTTGACCACATGCAGAATAAATAAAAAGAGAACTACTGTTAAAACTTAAGTTTGAAGCTCATGTGCAGCAGCTATGGCTGCTGCTCACGAAAACCCTAAAATCAGCCACTAGAAATATAAAATATATAGAAGCTTTAAATCATCCTCTTAAAACCTTAAATCATAAATTTAAAACCTTAATTTAACAACTCTAAACCTTATACAATCATATATATATATATATATATATATGTTCAAAAACATGTAATTTGTTAATTAAACTCACAATCATAATTTAAAATGCATTAATCCGGAATAGATAATTTAAAAACCAAAATTTGCAGATTTCAAACTCTGATATTCTGTAAAATCCATATGTAAGTTTCTTATCACACTGGTTTTTCCAAAACGTTTACTTTTAAACAAGAACTGACCATAAATAAATCAAACTACACTTGGTTTATCAAGAAAACTCCAAGCTAGAGTTCAAGATCGGGTTAGAGCAGCCATGGCTGCTGTTGCTATTGCTGCTCACGGCCCTCCAATACAGCAACCAGAAAAAATTGGAAATAAGCTATCCCACTAATAAATCACTACATGAAGATTCAAAGAAGTCTTGATATACCCTCAAGGTTCAAAATCAGAAGTAAAACAAATTGGATGAACATGCACAGCTTCAAATATCAGAATCGGACCCAAAAACCTTCAAATTTGGCTTGCATGTTAGAATCTACCCCAAACAGTTTCATCACAGCCATGAATCCATATACATGCAAGTCTACAAACTGGAATCTACAGTTTGAAACCAATTTTTATTGAAAACCCACCATGATTTTACAAGATCAAAGTTTAAACTTATAAACAATTCCATTTAAACCCACACACAAACACCACACACACTCACCCGACTCCACCATCAAGTTTTTCAAAAACAGAGCATGTGAGGGAAGTGAAGAAAAAAAAGGGAAAGTGTGCATGAAACTTGCATCTAACCTTCCACATCCTCGAATTTGACTTCTAGAGCTCAATCAACCAGAAATAAAGAGAAGAGAATAGGAGAAATGATATTATCATGCAAAGGAATAGCTCACCTCCGATGAAGAAGTTCCCGGCGAGTTTTCCAATTGTTCTCCGGTGAGGATCCGGCCACAAATCCGGCAGCTGCAGCTCCCTTTCTCTCTCGGCAACCCTCTTACTCTCACTCCTATTCTCGGTTCTCTCTCTCCCTTTCAAATGTCTTAAGTTTATAAAGAATAAAAGAAGTGGGTTACAAAATAAAGCAGCCCACGGTTTTTGTTATGAGGGAAAAACATTAGGGGTTGTTTGGCATTACAAAAATATTATTATTATTATTATTATTATTTTGAATAAATCAAGAGGGCTTGCTTGCAATTTTACAAAAGTTTATGAATCAACTTTCTTAAATTTGCAAAAGAAAAAAAATATATGCCCCACAATTTAAGTTAAAATGCATAAATAAAAATTTTAAAATTTTTGGGTTATCACAATAAGTATAGGGAGGGCTTTTTTTTTTTTAAAAGAATCACATTGTTGTATGTTGTGTTTTGTTTGGGGTTTCCTAGAAATGATAAGTTTATGTTAGCTAATGGTTATTGTTGTGTGGGTTTCCTTGAAATGATAAGTTTACCTTAGTTAATGGTTGGTTGTGTAGTTGTGTGAAGCTTAGGCCCTGTTTACTTCGTAAAATTTTTTATAATTTTTATTTTCTGTGAAAATTTTTTAAAAACAATTTTCATTTTCAGTTTTCAAAATTTAGAAAATGTGTTTACTTTGCAAAAATTAAAATTGTTTTCAAAATCTAAAAATAGTGTAAATGCATTTACTAAAACTATATATTATCTCTATATGTTTTATTATTTTTATTTTTTGGTTTTACAGTTGGTCTACATATTTTTTTTCTATGTTTATAAGCATTGCCACAATATAATTGCCGCAATATAATCCTTGTTTTCCGTTTTTGTGAAAATACAATTTTTTTTTTTTTTGATATTTTCACATTTTCTTAAAAATTGAATTCATTTTCTTGAAAATAGTTTTCATTTTTTACAAGTAAACGCATTTTTTAGGCCGTTTTCTATTTTTATTGAGAATGAAAATGAAAATTGCAAAAATTTTCACGAAGTTAACATGCCCTTAGTATTTCATTTTTTTATTTTTTTTTTTTATGAAAGGTAAATCCAACCATATTTGCCAAGCCATTTGGAATTGAAGTTAACCAAAATACGTAGTGAAATGTCTAGCTCATTGGATTACCATTTTTTTTTCTTGTTTTGGCTAGGCTTGAAATGATAATTAGCTTACCTTTGCTAATGGTTGTATAGTTCAGTTAATTAAGCTTATTATTTTATTTTATTTTATTTTATTTATGAAAGGGAAATTAATCCAACCATATTTGCATAGCCATTTGGAATTAAGTTTGCCAAAATACATATATAGTGAATTGCCTAACCCATTGGATTAATTACCATTTTTTCTTTATTTTTGGTTTGGATTACCTAGCTTGAAACTATAAGTTTACAATTTGGAATTAATGGTTGTCACACAGGGTACTTTGCATGATGGCCAAATATTGCACGTACAGTTCCTTGTTGGCTTAGAAAAGAGCTGCTTGAATATAACGTTGTGTGCTTCTCCTGTACCTTCTCGATCTTGACTTAACGACTCTCGGAGAGGCATGTAATGGTGGTATAAGGGCATCTCTAATAGAACCATCAAATTCTTTCAATCAAAGCTAAAATTTGATGGGAAGAAGTGATTTTTGGGTTTTTGCTTAAGCTTTGATGAGAATTGCTCCAATAATGCATCCATCAAATTTTGGCTCAACCATATTTTTTCCACTTCTACCCTCAATTTATCTTATAAAATTACATCAACTACCCTTCATTCATCTCCAAGACTCCAACCATCCAACCACCATTATTTTAATTTATCAATAAAAATTAATAATAAATTATTATTACATATTTTGTAGTCGTTGTACATAATCCCAAAATTAATAAAAGAAAAAAAAAATCAACCAAAATTGAATTAATAATATAAAATTATAAAAACTTGTCGGTTTCATGGGGAACAAAAATTTTGTCCCCCATGTGATTCTGTAGAGTTTTGAAATGATCTGTTAAATCACATAAGAGAAGTAAAAAAGCTGTCGGTTACTTGGGAAACAAAAAGTTCTTCCCATGTAATTCTGCAAAGTTATGAAATAATCTGTCAAATCACATGGGAGAAGTAAAAAGGATGTCGGTTCCTTGGAAAATGAAAAAGTTCTTCTCATGTAATTCTGCAAAGTAATATAATGATCTGTCAAATCACATGAGAGAAATAAAAAAGCTATCGGTTCATTGGGAAACGAAAAAGTTATTCCCATGTAATTCTGCAAAGTAATGAAATGATATGTCAAATCGCATGGGAGAAGTAAAAAGACTGTTAGTTCCTTGGGAAACAAAAAATGATGAATGTTCATCTATAAAAGAAGATTTCTACTTCCTTTACAATCACATATCTTCACTTTCAATTGTAGAAAAAATGAGTAATTTGTACCAAAAGATAACTAATGGAGATTTTTCATCATCATTATCATCATCGGATGAGGATGAAACAAACATGATGATGCGTGCAGCGTTGGAGTATGAAAGAATTGAAAGGGAATGACGAAACCATCAATCGACAACTCCTAGAGAGAGTAGAAATAGGCAATACAAATATCGGGACAGAGTCGGCAGCAATAATCGACTCTTGAACCATTACTTTGTTCATAATCCCATTTGCGATGATAGGTTATTTCGTAGACGTTTTCGGATGCATCATCTCCTATTTTGTAGCATTTTATGTATGCTCCAACAATATGACACATACTTTGTACGAAGAAATAACATTGCCCGACAGGAAGGTTTATCGAGAGAACAGAATATGATGGTCGCATTACATATGCTTGCATATGGTGTTGCCATCGACTCAATGGACGAATACGTCAGAATTGGAGAAAGTACAACAATCGAATATTTGAAGAGGTCCTGTGAAGGGATTGTTCGTATCTATGGAAAAGAATATTTCAGATTGCCAAACGTTGCAGATATTTCCAGGTTGTCGTGCAAAGGTTGTTAGTAGTATGCCCTAATAGCCAACCTCATTGGTGTAATTTGGGATATAAACTTGATTCATGTATTATTGTTATTGATTAATAATATGAGCTTTTGATTATCATGTCTTATATTGTTATTATGTTCATGATAAGTCCTTAGAAAGAATGTCAATATATGAACTTAAGAGTTGAGATAAGGAGACTTATATTGTTAAAGACTTCTTTCTTAAATATTCATAGTCATAGGATTATTTATTGGGCATTAATAATCCGGATAGACTAGCACAGGTCATGTCTGTTCAATATAGAGAATGACCAGTCTCAAGTCATTTGTGTAATGGTACTAGGGCAAACTTATGGGTGCTTGTTTGAGAACACGTACACTGAATATGATCATTGAATGAGTTTGTTGAATGGAGTTTTACTTGCATGTCCAACAACAACTCAGGGTTACAATGATGCAAGTGATCCTTAGGCCTGAGGCACCATAGATGTCCTGTGTTAGGGATGTTAGGGTTTGATAGTACAATGTACATATCCTAACCATGGAATTTGTATAAGTACTCATTGGCCCTAGTAGACCTATCATGGGGACATATGAGTGTACAACAAAAAATCTCTCACTCTCAGTAAAGAGAGGGAATGCCTTGTATTATTCTCAAAGATATAATTCATAGAAGTCTTTGGCCAAAGCAGTTGGGAATAAGAAAAGTGTTTCTTGAGTATCCCAAGATTGAATTGATATTTTGAGAATCACATACAAGATGTTAAATTAGGGTTTTGACATATTATCCATACCCAACTAATTTAATCGAGGCATTGTTTGATGGAAGATCGAATTGTATCTTAACTGTAACTGAAGGGTTCACTGTGTTATGATAAACCTTCACACAACTTAGGGTGTGTCTTGACATATTGCTAGATGTCACTCTGGACTAGTAGAGGCCCAATAGAAATTTATTTCTCGAAGGGAAATTAGAAGAGTTCTAATTTGAACCGAATAAAAGTAGTTTTATTTCAAGTATAAATTATTTATCTTATATACCTACTACTAGGTTGTTGTGAACCCAAGAGGTCACACACGTATAGGTGGTAGCTTCATTTAAAAGAAAAGAGAGGATAAAATTATAATTAAAAGTTAATTATAATTGATTAAAAATAATAAGAGTCATTATTTTCAATTAATATTCAAATAAAGAATTTTGGAATAAGGTTTTCCATAATTTAAAATTTGAATTAAGTGGGACAAGGGAGCTAGCACTCTACATTAAATAGAGAAGAGGGAGTGCCGGCCCTAGTGTGTGTGATCATCACTTAAGGGTTTTTGTGAAAACCCTAGCCGCCACCACTAAGCTCTCTCACTCTCTCTCTCTCTCATTCTCTTGAAGCTTCTCCTAGTGTGGATTTCTTTTGGAGGCTCTCATCTATTTGGGGCTGCACCTCTCTTTAATCCTACTCTAAGGCTATCAATGTAAGTGTTTACATTATTTAAGGTTTTATTTTTAGCTTATACAATGAATCATGTGATCTTGGTTCATTGGTTTTCCATGAAAAGTATTTTATTCCGCGTAGTTTCATGGATTCCTTTCAAAGGTGAGCAACGTGGTTTTCCTGGAATGTTAGAGAGTTTGGATTGCATGCACTGGGAGTGAAAAAATTGTCTGATTGCATGTCACGGACAATATACTGGACGTATCCACCGACCCACAATCATTCTTGAAGTCGTCGCCTCGTATGACTTATGAATATGACATGCATTTTTTTGGCATGCCTGTGTCTAACAATGATATTAACATTCTTGATGTGTCTAATCTCTTTTCCAATTTGAAAGAAGGGCGTGGCCCTTCAGTAAATTATTCCATAATGGGTCACCAATGCAATATGGGATATTATCTTGCGGATGGTATATATCCTCCTTAGGCAACAATCATTCAAACGATTTCACTACCTCAATGGGATATGAATGGATTTTTTGTACAAAAAAAAAAATTGCCGAAAGGATATGGAACGAGAATTTGGGGTAATCCAAACACGTTTTGCTATTGTACGAGGGTCGACGCATCTTTGGTATTGTGAAGATTTAAGCTTTATCATGAAGGCATGCATTATTTTGCACAACATGATAATTGAATACGAGCGTGATGATGACAATGATGCATTTGTAGTAGAAAATGCAAACGACGAATATGGGTCAACAGATACGAACAATCCGGTTGAAGTCTCACGAGGTCGCAATCTACGCTTTGATGAGTACATAGCTCGTCACCGTACCATTTGGTGTGCTCAAACCCATTATGCACTCCACAACGACATTATTAGGCATCTTTGGATTCTACGAGGAGAAGGCCGTATTGAGTGATTGTGTGTGTTAACTTGTATAGTTTTTTATTATGTTGTGTGTCAACTATGAAAGTCTTTTTTTTTTTAAGAAATAAAGTTGTATTTCATTAAATTAGTTTAGTACAGACTATTAGGAATTACACTGGAAAAAGTAAACTACAATAAGGCAAAATAAAATAAACCAAACAAAAAAAATGAGAAAATTTCAATGCTTTAGCCATATAAGCTAATAATTTGGAAGTGAGTCGATGCTAAAGTTGGAGCTGGTCGAAAATTTCAATGCTTTAGCCATAATGGAATTTTTGCGCATTTGATAATAATGTTGCAATTCACTGGACATCCTAGAGGTGTCAAGATTCATAATTACAAATCTTGACTCATTTGCTCCCTAACTTCATTTGGCCGCGCTACGGCAAGGGAGGATAATTCCTCACCGCGCGTCCAAATTTAGTAATTTATAAAACCACACTCAACAGAAGTTAACCTCAATTCGTTTAGTTAGGGCGAGTGCGGGTCATCCACAGAGGACGATGGTGAATTCAATAAGAGTCTTAAAAAGGTCTAAGCTAGTGAGATTCAAAGTTGATTTGATTGATTGGTTGATTCCCTTAAAAGCTAACAAATGCAAAAACTGTAATTAAAATTAGGGAAAATCAAAATGTGGCGAATGGCAATAGGGTTGGATCTGATTAGGGTGAGGGTGTAATGTTTCTAATAGAGAATGCTATGTAACTACGGGATAATGGGAAAACCTAAACTACAAGATTAGGTTAACCTAAAAGATATGGATGATTAAATATTTAATGATTAATAAAAAGCCATAAATTATCAAAACTCATTGAGGATGCATAACCTATGCTAGCAATTAAATCGTTAACTACTCAATAATCCATTAACAATAATACCATTTGCATTCGATTGTAGAAGTAATCACAGAAGACTCATACAATTAAGATAAAAATGATTTTATAAACAATGATCCACGAATACAAATCTATCCCGAAGTTACTAACATTAATTACAAACAGTAACAAATTAAACCTCACCCAAAACCTTCTCCAAGCCCCATAGCCAAGAGACCTAGCCTGCCATGCAGTAGATCGACGATCGTCGAACGCTCCTCCACCACATAGTTTGGTTGCAAGGCTTTTGGAGTAGAATTAGAGTGTTTGGTTCCTAAGAAAATGCCTAGAATCTAGAATATGCTAAAAAAAGGAAAGGCTGCTAGAAAAGGAATAGAATCTCCCCTAAAAAGTTGCTATTTATAGTCCCCATAAACCCTAGGGGTGAAATGACACTTATACCCCTCAATCACTTGGTATTTACAAGAAAATGTCTCAGAATATTCGAATCTGGGAGTTCTCTATTGATAGCGGTCATGCCTCTATCGATAGAGAACTCGAATGGTGCAAATCACCTTGGTCAGCAAGAACACCTATCGATAGGTGATGATCGCCTATCGATAGAGAACTCGAATGATGCCAATCACCTTGGAACAGAGCATGTCATATATTGATAGCGAGGGTGTGCCTATCGATAGGTGATATTTTTGAATCCGAGATTAGCAGGTCAGAAGCTCACATCTATCGATAGCACATGCCACCTATCGATAGGTCTTGCATGAATTTAAAATTAGGCTGGCAGGGACCTTCATCTATCGATACCTATCATCACCTATCGATAGATGAGTCTTTTTGCTTCAAGTTCGATTCAAATCAATCCCCAATGCTTCCTCAGCTCATTGCCATCTTTTTCCTCAGCTCAGGCTTCATCGAAAAGCATACGAACATGGTCCCATTGGACAAAATCCTGCAATAAGCCCGAAAACACCGTTATTCAGTTATTCAGGGAAAAATCTAATCGATTACTCCATAAGTAAAGCAGAAATAGGGGTAACAGATATCAAATTAGGGCCTATGATTGCAAGCAATCAACAGCCTTCTTCCTTTCCTCAATAGCCCTCATTATTTGTAGTTTTGTAGCCTTTAGTTGTATTGTATTCTACATTATTTGTAACTTATTCTCCTCAAATAGAGCCTTTATCAGTTCACGACGTTCAGATATTTTCTCCATCGTCTCTAAAATGCCACTATCTTGTGGACTTGCCTTATTTTTTCGTTGTGCTTTTTTTTTTTTCAGCTTTTTGTCCCGGCGGCCTTTTACTTTTACCCCTTAGGGAGCTAACACTGCCATGACTAACTGGATCTTGATCCGAGTCTAGAGATATTGGCATCTCAGGAACTGGGAGAAGACAGGGGATTGGGGGCTAGGGTTGCTTGGTGCCCCCACAATCACCCACTTATAGGTTCCTTTAAGCAACTCCCAACAATACTCATAAATGAAAGGTTTGCCAATATTGTTTTGATACAAACTTTTAGCTTGATTATCCTAGACAGTGATACAAAACAAAGTTAATACTTTGGAAAAATAAATTGGATAAAAGTTTAAAATATAAATCTCACATGGTCAGCTATCCCATATCGACTTTGATGCCTATGCTCGATCTATGCAAGACACCCATGATATTTGGTACAATAAAGTTTGATTTTGTCCCAACGATTTTGGACTGAGCATACAATTCCAGCCTCTATTCTAGTTGTGTTCTTCAAAAAAAGCTGGAAAACTTGATTCCAAAAAGAACTATCATTTTGTGTGTTGCCGGTCACGGGTTAAGAATGCCTTTCCCTTCTTAACCTGAGATTGAGAAGTTGACTTTTTTTTTCTATAAATGGTATTAAAAGTAAAGAAAATTTAGAAATTTTAAAACCTAATTTTAAAGTACAAATGAAAATTTAAATTAAATCTATAGATAAAAATAAGATCGTGAGAGAGAATTTTTTTTTGCAATTTCTAACCTTAGAAGCTGTGATCAAATTCCACTTAGGGTTGATAGCAAATGAGAGTAGCAATTATAGTTGCAGTGTGATTGATGGAGTGAGGTATTGGAGTATTTATAGAAAAAAAAAAAATTGAGCCATTGAGATAGATTCATTGGCAGAAAAACAAGCCTGGCTCTCTTCCCAAATTGAATTAAAAATACAAAAACTCTATTTCTCTCTTGACAAATTTAGCAAATGGCTCTCTTTCATTAACCCAAATTTAAAAAATCCTCTCTCTCTCTCTCTCCCCTCCCTTTCACTTTTTTATTTCCGTTGAGACACCGACCCTCATTTATAATATCTCCTCTCTCTCTCTCTCTCTGCGAAACCTTAAGGGACCGTCTCAGAGAATGACAACGAGTTGATCGGTGAGCTGGCTCTCTTTCCCGGTGATCTATCTTTCTCGATGATCCGCTCTATCTTTCCCGGATCTGCTAATGGATATGAAATGATCTCCGACCACTTCTCCGATCTGCTCACGGTCACTATAAGTGAGTTTAATTTATTTTATTTTATTTTTTGCAAAAAATGTTTGCTTGGTTAGATATTTGTTGATGAAATCTGTTTGTTGGTGTTTTTGTGTGTCATATGTATGATTTTTTTTCCCCTTATTTCCCTATTTGGTTGCTGAGAAAATTGGTGGAAATTTTTTTTGGTGGGTTTCTGATTCCAACGGTTATGTTGGTTGAAGATGGAAAAAATGGTTTTTGGAACCAAATTGCTGACCTAGCAGCATTTAGCTGATGAACAGTGACATATTTAGGCAAATATGACTGATCACTGTTCACCATCAATTTTTGGCTGGGCATTTGATGGAACTACTAGAGCATGTTTCTTCCTATCAAAACCAAAATAAGGCTTTGGTTATGGATTTGATGGTTCTATTGGAGATGCCCTAACTGAACCCATATGTCAATTTCAATCCAAAATAGTTTGTTTATATAAATACTCACGTGACTGTTAAATGACCATTTGATTTTTTTTTTTTCAATATTATTTTTCAAGCGATGTTTGATGCCAAAACTGAAAGGACTTATAAGAGTAAAAGAGAGCAATACATGTGTTTAAATAGATCATTTTTCAGAACATGAATTTTAACTCAGCAGTTCATGTTTCTCCCTTTATTGGATGAAGTTCTGGATTGCATTTCTCATGCATGCATGATAATTGATCCATTTGTCACTTTCTTTCCCCGTTAACAACTAACAACTAACCCTACTAATATACATTGCTTAACCAAAAAAAAACTTTTTTGGGCATCTCTTGATACCCCGGAGAGTCCGAGACGCAATCATTGCTGAAATATATGGAGACATGTTTCGCTCAACCACTCTTTACTATACTTTGGTAATAATGACTCAGGCTTTTTGTAATACCTGCATTCGTAACTAATTATTTTTAAGATTCATTTAATGTATTATATGATCTTCAAAATTTGATTAAATAATTATTTGATATGAATTAAGCAGAAGCCCGCGATCATGTTAGGACGTCCTTACGCTTCTTAAAGAAGTAGAACGATGTACCTTCTGGAAGCCATAGGAATGATAGTCTGAAAAACCGACCGTTGGATTAGACAATCTTCTTATGAATGTCAATCCACCCTCTTTTGCCTCATGGATCGATCCGGGCCTTAGATCTGGATCGATCCACTTATGCAGAAAATAAATAGGATCGATTCTCATTAAATCTTAGATCGATCCACTTTATGCAAAAGTCTATATTTATTTAATTTTCATATAAAATGGACCTATATGCATGTATAGATCATTCCTAGGTATTTTGGGCAACTTAAACTACCTATGGTCAATGAATTAACCTAGGTTCTACGTTGAATTTATCTTCCTAGGATATAAACCCTCATTTGAATGCAATTCGAGCTTGAAACAAAGATTTTGTCTATTTGATGCGATTCTCTCATGCTTGATACATCAGCTTGAGCTTCTAGGGATTATGGGCTTGAGATCAATCACATACTTAGCCTTTTGACATTTGAATTAGCCAACACCTAAACATGGTAAACCTAACAATTGTGAAGACCATCGTGGATTCGTTGGTGTTGTTTGCAAAATAGGGATTCTGTTGGGTTGTGGATTCAAACGTCTGTTGTCCGTGAGAAGAGTCAAGGGTCTTGTGCTTGGTTTTTAGTCATAGTGCTTTCTAGTGCTACCGAAGTTTTTTTTACCCCTAAGGGTTTTCCTCGTAAATCTTTGTGTTATATTTTGAATAAAAATTGTACATAAATAGTCGTGACTATTCATGAACAGTCGTGACTATTCTTTAGGGTCGCGTCTATTCTTTGTGTCCTTACATAGAGTTGTGTCTATTCACGGTGTCTAAACATAGAGTTGTGTATATTCATGGTGTCCATCCATAGAGTTGTGTCTATTCATGGTGTCTGTCTGTAGAGGCACCTTTGAATCTATAAATAGGACACGGTCTAAGTCATTTCATTAATTCATTTCATAGCATTTCTGCATACTATCATTGAGAGAGAGATAGCATTTCTAGTTAGCCGAGTCTGCAGATTGTAGTGCTTCCTCTGTAGACGTGATCATTGTATACTGGGAGGCAGACGTCCATCATACTCTAAGCACCAAGTGGAGGGGCGAAATCTATCTTAAGGACAAAGTGTCCAACACTTGCCTTGATCGAAACTAACGTAAATTTCTAAATTTTTGCAATATGGAGTTTCTGCATTTCTATTTCTGATATCTGAACAACAAGTAAGTGAGTATCTCTATCTTTAATATATCTTGTTATTTAATTGATATGTGATTGGCTACTTGAATTAAATTCCAGTTTGTATAGAATTCTTATTCAAGTATTTCTATTTATTATCTTTATATGATAATATTAAGAAGTAGTTTTCTACTTGAGATATAATTATGAATATGTATATATATATACGTTTAGTGCATTATATGATGCTAATATTATTTGTTTATATTACTATTTAGGACTCAATATTATCCAAATTCTAAATAGTCCAATCAATATTTTCCAACACTTTGTCTTGCTTAATTTTCTGCATTGTGTGATTGATAATTGAACACTTAAGATAATTGGGTAATTGAACATGATTCTTCATTCAAGAGATAGTATCCTCGAAATTTCACTTATCTTCCACTATTTCACTAATATTCTTATTTTCCATTATATCATCATCAATTAGTTGTTCATTTATTGTTATTTTTAAAAAATTTTAAAGACAAACTTATCAAGATCTCTTTTTTTGGGTTGAATTAATTTATCTATTCTCCTTTAAAAAAAAAAAAAAAACTTTTTAGATCCATATTCATATTTATGGGACCCATGTGTCATGTGTTAAATGAATAAAGAATGTTGAAAATTTAAGTTTTAATTAATTAGTTGTACCAATATTATAATGTCATATCAATTAAAAAGTCCAATTAGTACGCTGATGTGTTATTCTTTATTTGTCTTCCCTGCTTCATTCTCCTCTCCATAATTCTCATAAAGAATAACACAGCAGCGTACTACTCTTTATATATATAATAGTATAGATAAGATATACAACAATTCTATTTAATCTGCTTTTATAGCCTCCAATTTCTTCCTCCTGGTGTGTCTGACTAACTTGGAATAGGTATTTTGAGAAATCGACTATTGGATTAAATGTTCCACTTATATGTATCATGCATGCAAAAAATCACATTGATCCAACTGTGAGTTTTTCAAAAAATAAAATGAAATAATTTTTCAAAATTTTTTATTATGTTTTATAATTTTTCTCAAAACTGTGAAAAACTAACTGTTGGATAAATATGATTTTTTGCATACATAATTTATATAAGCTGAACATCTAATCCAACAGTCGGTTTCTCAAAATACTTATTCCGGGCAAGACATACATGGAAGGAAGGAAGGAAGAAAAGGCAGGCTAAAAAGGAAGGTTGAATGGAATTTTTCAAAAAATAAATAATAGATAAAAAAATTAAGAGTTTAAAATACTTTATTTAAAATATTTGTATTTAAAAAAAGTGGTTACCACGAAGTTAATGAAAGATATAACAAATATATATTATAAAATAAAAATTTGAAAATAGTTTATTTCAAATATTTGAATTTGGAAAAGTTGTTATATAGATTGTCACTCAAGGAGAATGTATATGCATAATCAGAAAAAGCCATAAAACGTGGTACCAATCCCTTTGTTCTTTGGGCAATAGTTTATAGGAGAAATTACAGTTTGACCCATTATACTATTAGTCAAAAATATTTTGCACCATTATACTTTCAATTGTGACATATTGACCCTTGTAGGATTGATTTATGACACTTTGCACCATTTTGTTAGTTAGTCATTTGTTTATTTGATTTAAAAATGATGTTAGACTAGGTTGGTTTTTTTTTTTTTATGCAGTTTTTATCCTACCTTGCTAATGTGCCTACAAGCATATGAGTGAAGTTTCATATTTTTGTTCAATATATTTTATTTATTATGAATTTATTTACTGTATTGAGAAAATAATTCAATATATATTGAAAAAAAATCATAAAACTTTACCGATATGCTTATAAACACATTAACAATCTATGATAAATACTGCATAAAATAAATAAATAAATAAATGTCTAACACTATTTTTCAGTTAAATAAACAAATAACTAGCTGATAGAAGGGTGCAATCCGTCAGAATTTAAAAGTATAGGAGTTAACATGTCACAATTGAAAGTATAGAGGAGCAAACTATAATTTCCCCTAGTTTATCTTTAAAACTGTCATTGGGTTAAATACTCTTCTTATGGATGTCATGCATGCCAAAACTCATGGTGATCTAATGTTAACATCTCAAAATATAAATTGTGAAAAATTGTAACCGCTAAAAACTGTCACATTTTTTTCGTAGTGTCATTTCTAAGAAAACGAACATTGGACCATTATGATTTTTGGCATGCATGATATGCATACGTATAGTATCTAATTCAACGGTCAATTTTTCAAAACATGTGTCACAATTGTCTATTAACTAAAATAAGCATTTGCTGACAGGATCATT
>JAESVK010000621.1:7239-19101 GCA_017140935.1 Hamamelis virginiana
TTGGTTTAAATCTGTGCTACTCTTCATACGGTTAATTAAATATCCACTTTAATAAACCTTTGAGTAGGAACTCTTTTAGAATAGATGTATATGAGAAATATCAGTCTCTCTATCTCAACTCTTTGAGATGCATATTTCTCTTATCATTTATTCATGGACCTTATCATATATGTGAGAACATATTAGATAAGTTATACCTTCCATATATCGATAATATGAAACTTAATATACCCTTTAGGATTGGTTTTAGGGCATACTTCTAACAGCATATCCTTGTACGACCATGCAAACACCTCTATGCTTTCCCTCAACAATCCTACCAATTTTTCTTGTTCTTGTGGTGACAGAGTTGCCTCAATGTTAATTATCTTAGGCGATTCATTGGATCCTAAATTAACTGATATTAATTCATCCATATTAGGTCGAGCATGTTCCATTTCCCTTCGTTGTTCAAATTCAGGGGGAACATCCTCTCTAGGATCTATGTTCATGCCATATATATCTATAGAAGAAAGGAGAGACAAACTGCAAATGAAAAGAATGAAGAAAAAGAATATTTTATTAATCATGAAGAAAGAGATGTAACACAAGATAAACTATCATTCGCCTCCTAACAGAAGAGGGATGATTTTATTGAAAATGAAAAACAAGAGTCTTATTCTACAATCCTATGGAAATAAAACATAGAAATCCTATAAGCTGTCATCTGATGGGAGCGAATCTTCCGTGACTGAGTCTTCAACTCGAGGCTCCAATTGGTCAATGGACTAGTGGTATCTTCAATGAGGTGGATAAGATCGGGTTCATGAACATGCTCTTCGATGCAGGCGATCTCTTTGAACATAGCTCCTATAGCGATTTCATCGATATGGTCAACCCAGTCAAACTCTGTATGCTCTTCGGCCATGATGGTAGTTGGAGAGAGAGGTAATGGAGTGTTGAAGAAGATTTCAAACCCAGGAACTCTAGCTTTCTGATCTTCAAGGTAAATGGGCTCGGGCAACCCACAATAAGGGAAATCATCCCCTTCTTTGACAAAAGCCCCATTCAAAGTGAGCCGGTAAGGTTTCAGAGTGAGGTTAGGGACCCATCCATCTTCTTTGGCCAACTATCTTTCCCTTCTTTTTTGAGCCATCTTTTTTCTGTCGACTTCGGTACTTTGATAACCCAATCCAAAAAGATAAATTGCTGAGGGATATTCGATGGGACTAGGCGTGCCTTGATGACGACGACCTAAGCCCATTCTTGGAAAGAAGCCCATATCTTTCATGATCCGACCCACTTGCATATTCCCATATGGACTGCAATCTAGCACCATTTTATCTTTACACCATGGCTCAGCCTCCACACATTGTACATACTCAAAGCCTGTCAACGGTATCTCTTCAATTTCAGGCTTGATTTCACAGATAAGTACACGTGTTGGAGTGATCTCAGAATCTCCCTTTAATGTCACCACTGAGCCTTTGTAGGGGAACTTGACTTTTTGATGGAGAGAGGAAGTCACAGCCCCAATTGGATGGATCCAAGGTCTACTAAGTAATAGGTTGAAACAAGCAGGCACATCTAGTATTTGGAAATCGACTTGGAATTCTACCGGCCCAATGATTAGAGGTAAGGTGACCATACCAATCACTTCTCTTCGAGTGTTGTCGTACGCTCTCACAGTTTGCCCTGACGACTTGAATTCTGACGGTTCGATGCCCAAGGAAGTGGCAGTACTGAGAGGACACACATTCAGAGCTGACCCATTATCTATCAATATAGTAGGAATCCTCTTGCCCATAGTATCCACCGTGACATACAAAGCTTGCAAATGATGGGGTCCATTCTTCGGAAGGTCTGACTCTATGAAGGATATCGACTGCCCATGCTGAACTGGATTGACCAAACCAACTAAATCTTCAGGTGAAAAATCGATGGGAATCTGTACTTGGTTAAGTAGCCTGAGCACTGTCTGCCTATGTTTCTGTGAAGCCATTAAAAGCCCCCAGATGGTGATATTGGCTTGAGTTCGCTTGAGCTGTTTCAATACCTCATCCTCTTCTTCTTGAACTTCAGTGCATTGGGGTCTCTCTAACTATCCTAAGGGATTATCGGATTCTAAGTGAGTGGGTTTGAAATGACGACCTCCCCTTGTAACATGGTTAACATCTTCCTCATCGCTGGCCCAAATATCTGTTATCTCTTCGGGTGTATTCATCAAATCCTCTCATTCTATGATGTCAACCTCACTTCTTAACCCGTCATCTATAGTAGACTCGGCAGAAACCAATCTTGACTTAAAACATTGGTTGACCCATGGTTGTCTTGGATAAATGGCTAAGTAACGAACTTCCCCGTGTATATCGGTGGTCCTGGCGGTCATACGGGTTCTATTCTCAAAATGCTTCTTAAGGGTAACCTGGTTGGCTTCCTCGGAAAGAATAAGATTTGGATCTTCGGGTTCATCATGAGCCAGAGAAACATTCTCTTTAGGGAGATCAGGGATGTCATCCCAACTAGTAGGGACAATGGACTCTTCAAAAATGGGCCTTTATACCCTTGGATAAAGGACATAGAAATCGAACTTTCCGCTTGGTTCACCCAACAGGCCTACTTCAGGATCTCCGGCCTCATATCTCTTTCGCAACTCTTGCTGGCTGGTCCCAGTTTTGGAAAAGGCTTTCTTGGAACTTGGCTTGAATAGGGCAATGGGCTTAAAGGTTTGGCAGGGATGAGACATCTCGACTGTGGTGATAGGGGATGAAGGGTGAGGATGGATGGGCTCACAGTGGCTATAAGAGTCGACATAGATGACATTGATATTGGCTGGTGGTGGGACTGCATGGGTAGGAAGTGGATTTTGAGTGACATTGGGTTGAGAAGGTGGGGAAATGGTTTTGTTACCTATGAGGTCTTGAACTTCATGACGAAAGCGGATGCAACGATTGGTAACATAGCCTTTGGATTGATGGAATTGGCAGTATTCATTTTCATTGTAGTTCTTGGGTAATGGATTGGGTGTCGGTCTGGGCTCTAAAGGTTGGAGCAAGCCTCAAGCTTTTAATTTCTCGAAGACTTTTTCCAATGGCATATAAAGCTCGGTGAATTTTCTGCATGGTTTATTTCCTAAGGAAAAGGGTTGGGAAAATGGAGCAGGCTGAGATATGGCGTTGACTTTGGTAGCCTTCCCATTGATGACAGGTCGGCGGTTCTTGTAGGGTTCATCGGTTCGGAGAGCTCCATCGGCTATAGCGTCCTCCACTTGGGTACCAGCAGCAACCAGAGCTCGAAAATTTGGAAGATATTGGAAAAACATGTGCTTATGATAAACTGGGAGCAAGTTTTTCACAAAAACTGGGAGCAAGTTTTTGTGCTCATGATAAACATGTGCTTATGCAAATGCCGGTGGTTGATTTTATTAATTAAGAAATTGAAAAGCCCAAAAATAATTAATTGGAGTTTAGCCTTCGACATCCCCAGCGGAGTCACCAATCTGTGAACCAGCCACCTATCCCAACCGATCGGGAGGCCTTTTATTCACTTTGGGTCATCGTGGATTGTGGATGATCTTTATCCATCTTGATTTATCCTTCTCTATTATCCTTCTCTATTATACACATTTATCCTTCTCTATTATCCACTCAAGATTGAGTTTTTTTAAAAAAATGATAAGAGTTTGTAAAAAAAACTAGGAGTCGCCACCTTATTTTTAGGGAACGAGGAAACCACAAAAAGAGTTTTATTTTCAATAAAACATTGATCCCATATTTAGGAAAACCATGGTCTTCGAATCAAAATTGGATTCGGGGGCTAGGTTACAAAGTAGGAAGGTTCCAAGGAATTCCTTGTAGGCACCCACTTCGCCCTAATTAAAGGTCTCCTAATTAATTTTGGGCTTTATCAAAATCTTATCATGACAATCCTATTTATCTATCAATCACAAAATATGATATATAATACTAAATAATAAATAATAATAATAATAAATAATAAAAAATCCTAAAATCCTTAAGAGACAGGAGTCAACCTAAGATTAGACTTGCACCCTATTGATTGCCTATGTACCTTACCAATTGCTTGATAAGGATCAAAGTCCACGTAGTTTGATTACATAGGACTCTCATATTGTAATGAACCATATAGCCAAGAAGATTCTATCTTATCTAGGACTCTAGCTTCGAGAGTTTGGGTTTGATCAAAACACTTTTCTTTTCATAAAAAATGGAATGTCATTCTATTTTAAACACTTTCAAAATCACTTATTTAGAGTTGTTCTCGAAGCAGACTCCTAAATTAAATAAAACTCAATCGCTACTACAATTCTTACAACAAATGATAGTTCTAAGTGAGGTCAAGTAACCTCCTTAATCCTAAGGTTCCTAGCTAATCCTAAGCTCATCTAAGTACCTAAAACACTAAATAATGCATGCTGGAATTTCTGGAAAATACATAAAAAATGCAACAAAGGATGCAAACAATGCATGAAAAATGTCCTAAATGCAACCTAAGTTATCTATGTGAGCCTAGGCATGTTTCTAAGTTAATTTGGGCCTAAAAAATGACATTTAATACACTTTAAAGCTATTTTCAATTCTTGGACAGGTTTGAACATACATTTTAAAATGCATTAAAGGCCATGAAAATAACAAATAAGAAAGGTAAAAATGACTAACATGCAACCTAATATGCATACTAAAACTATCGTCAAAACATAGCATCATAATCATACTTCTCATAACTCATTTAATCACAAGGGAAGGGACTTACCTTTGCATGCTCCCTCGAACAAAATTCATACATCAATCAAACATTCCAAGTGATAAAAATAATTATGATGAGAACAATATTAATGCTAAACTTAAATAAACTAACATCCTAAAAAAAGGTTTAAACATGCATTCCTATATACCAATAATCCCTATCATACATACTAAAAGAAAACTTAATCCTAAACACTTAACCCTAACATGATATGATAATAGAAGAAAATAAGAAGAAATATGTATATATTCTATGTATTATAAGACTAGTCCCTATCATGCATACTAAAAAAATAATAAACTAACCCCTATGATGCATACTAAAGAAATAATAAACTAACCCCTATCATGCATACTAAAGAAATAATAAACTAATCCCTAACACCTAATCATAGCATAACAAGATCATAGAAGAAATAAGAAGAAGAAGAAAGAAGAAGAAGAAGAAGAAAGAAGAAGAAGAAGAAGGTGCAAACTTCTTTAAGATAAAGCACAATAGTTAATTGTACTAACCTTTTTGATTATTTCTCCCTTGCTCCTAAGTCTTCTCCAACCTCCAAAGGTCTTCAAGATATGGCTAAGAGTGCTATGGGGGAAACTTGTGCATTGCTCAAGTCACTACTCTCCAAACTAGCTCTCTAATGCCAATTCACTCTATTAAAACTGATTTCAGGGCTCTCTATTTATAGGGAAGCCTGAAATTGATCAATGGCTGAGTTTAAATCTCTTAGGAATGACCCAAGGGTCACAAATCAGTCTTCCAAGGTCTTTTAATTCATCCCAAAGTTCCCAAGGCCGAATTGGACACATGGCAAGCACTTGGAAGAGTCTCAGATAGGAGAGAGACTGAAAAATAGCAGCTGGAGGCTTGAAGCTCGGATGACCATCCTCCTTGGGACGGTTGGCCATCCCTCATGGACGGTTGGCCGTCCCTTGGGGGATGGTCATCGAGCTTTGAGCCCAATTTTGCCCTATGTGGGCCTATCTCAGCCCGTTTCGACCCGGTTTCGACTTTTTTCAGCTTTTCGGGCCCGTTTTAAGTCCAAATTCAATAATTCAAGCGCCGAAACGATCGTAATTAAATTCTCCATGTTTTAAGAAGTGTTTGAAGTGAAAATACATTGACCAAAGTCAAATTTTTTGGGAAAATTTAACCGATTAGCTGTTTAGGGCCTGCCGGGCCCAATTTAGAGTTTTGAAATTTGCTAACCAATCGCTCTCGAAATCATTTCTTCTTCTTGAAACAAGTTTTGAAAACATTTTTGAAAGTGTTTTGAACCCTCTGAAGGCTTTGGTTTGGTAAAAAGATCGAATCCTGGTCATTCCTGGTCGAAACCCTAATCTGAACTTGAAAGGGGCTTTTGAGCTTTAAAAGCCAAAACATGAGCCAGAAGGCTCAACAGACCTTGCCACTGATCAATTTAGCTGCTAAACATACCCTAAATATCTATGCCAAGTCTCGGGACAATTAGAAACCATCTCGAAGGTTTTTAAGTACTTTTGTGACTTGAAGGACAGTGTTGCCCTTTAAGTCACAAAAACCCTAATCGTCTATCGAACCTAACTCAGAATGTCATGAAACTTGACGGGGACACCTATGGACTCCCTAAAAACCTAATGCAAAAGGAACCGACTCAATCTGACTTAAAAACCTACATGCGATAATGACCTCTAACTAACTACTCACAAGGGTAAAATTGGTAACTTAGGGTTTTGACCCCCTCTTTTACCTCTAATCACAGGCAACCATTAATGATCATATTCATGGTCAAAAATGGATGTCTATAGTGATGCATGTGATGTATGTTTATAAAATGTGTTTATAAAATGAAACCATTTATAAAACCCCTTTTATCACAAAATTAAGTTGTAAGGAAGAGGCCTTAGGGCTTTATCCTAGCCTCCCACCATTACTTGGTAGGTGAATTCTTATGGTGGATATGTTTTGCTGCAGATATGCGGGAACATGTTCATCCTGAGGGTTCATACTATCTTGTTTTAATATTGGATATCATAAGGTGAGATAATGGTGTGTCCCAAGAACCTATTATGTGAGGGGTAACTTAACTAATAATATACTACCCAATAAACTATTATGTGAGGGAATTATATTATAGAGACTAAAGGATGATTGGAACTTGCTCTGAGAAGCATTAGGATA
The DNA here is from genome assembly GCA_017140935.1 of Hamamelis virginiana. Classification (NCBI taxonomy): domain Eukaryota; kingdom Viridiplantae; phylum Streptophyta; class Magnoliopsida; order Saxifragales; family Hamamelidaceae; genus Hamamelis; species Hamamelis virginiana. The sequence goes on from JAESVK010000621.1 coordinate 14,146, forward strand.
AAGAGTTATCCACTCATTAAGGGTTAGTATCCAAGAACCTATTATGTGAGGACTACTAATTCTTAATGGACCCCAATCCCCGCTAAGGAAATTCAATGTTGAAATTCCCGAGTCTTATCTAAGGGAGTATGAGATTTGAATTAAATAGTGGGAGGTACCATATAACTTAAAAACCAAAGAGTTATTATGGTTTAATGATATGAAATTTATATTTATTATTTTATGTTGTAGATAGGCTTCATTAAACCTGCTCTATAGAATAATTAAATGACAATCATTTAACTGGTCCAAAACTTTCAAGACTGGTTTAAGAAACCTTGTCTTAGCCGCTAATAAAATAGACTACGTGGTCAATACCCTGTGCCCTAATGTTTTGTCATAAGGAGGCATATTAGGAGAAGAAAGACACTTATAGTAAGTGGCTTGATAATGATGTAAAGTACATCTGAGGGAACTTTATGGTTCACAAAACAGCATTGTAAGAAACAATACTGATAGTGGACTCTTCTCCTATAAGATTATGAATGGGATATCTGTTCATGAGCTCTGCCTCAAGATGATTCAGAACATTCACTCATTGCATGATCTTAAGTGCTAGGATCACTGCTAACAAAAGGGCATTAACATCTTGCTTCATTCCCTTCATGCAAGTCACAAGCAATTCATCATAACCTTCTCTCACTGATTTGATGAATATACTAGTGAGTGTTAGGAAACCTTGAAAAAGGAACCCAAAGGGAATGTTTTGGCTATCAATGGAGCTTTTACTTCTAAGACCAAACCTAAGGGCAAGGGAAAGAAGAAGAAGTCTCATAATAAGCCAAAATGAGGCAATAAGAAATAGAAGTATAAAGGAAAGTGTTTCCAATGCGGTAAGTCAAATCATTGGAAGAGAAACTGCAAGGATTACCTAGCTTGAAGAATAGTTCTTCTACTGGTACATCATATGCTTTATTTATTTACTAATTAAGAATTTGTGTGAACCAGCCAACCTGAATCGGGAGGCCTCTCGTTCACTCTTTGGGGGGTGTTTTCTTGAGTGGATTGTGGATGATGTTTATCCGTCTCGATTTATCCTTCTCTATTATCCACATTTATCCTTCTTTATTATCCACTCAAGATTGTTTTTTTGAAAAAGGGATGAGAGTTTGTAAAAAAACTAGGAGTCGTCACCTTATTTTTAGGGAACAAAGAAACCACAAAAAGAGTTTTATTTTTAATAAAACATTAACCCCATATTTTGGAAAAGCATGGTCTTTTGAATCAAAGTTGGATTCGGAGGCTAGGTTACGAAGTGGGAAGGTTCCAAGGAACTCATTGTAGGCACCCACCTCGCCCTAATTAAATGTCTCCTAATTAAGTTTGGGCTTTATCAAAATCTTTTCAAAACAATCTTAGTATATCTAATCAACCACAAAATATGAATAATAATATATAATAATAATAATATATAATACAAAAAGTATACACAATCCTAAGGGTCTTAGGAGACTAGAGGTCAACCTAAGATTGGACTTGCGCCCTATTGACTGCCTACGTACCTTACCAATTTCTTGATAAAGATCAAAGTCCACGTAGTTCGATTACCCTAGGACTCTCCTATTGTAATAAACCACATAATCGTAGAGATTCTATCTTGTCTTGGACTCTAGCTTCGAGAGTTTGAGTTTGATCAAAACACTTATTATGAGAGATGGAATTTCATTCAATTTTTAATTCTTTCAAAATCACTTTTAGAATTGTTCTCGAAGTAGAATCCTAGGTAAAATAGAACTCTATTCTTATTGTAATTCTTACAACAAAGAAGAGTCCTAAGTGGGATCAAATGATCCCCCTAATCCTAGGGTTTCTAACTAGTCCTAGGTTAGTCTAAACACCTAAAACACTAAAATATGCATGCTGGAAAATTCTGGAAAATAGGTAAAAAATGCAACCAAGTATGTGAACAATGCATGAAAATGTCCTAAATGCAATCTAGGTTAGCTATGGGAACCTAGGCATGTTTCTAAGTTGGTTTGGACCTAAAAAAATGAGTTTTAATACACTTTAAAGCCACTTTAAATCCATTGACAGATTTGAAAGTAGTCTTGAAGTGTACTTGAAACCCTAAAACAGTGAATAAAAATAGTTAAAGATTGCACTAAATGCAACCTAATATGCATACTAAAACTATCATCAAAACATAGCATTTAATCATAAGGGAAGGGACTCACCTTTGCATGCTCCCTCGAACACATTTTATATATCAATCAAACATTCCAAGTGATAAAAAAAAATAAGCTAGGATGAAGATAATACTAATACTAAACTTAAAAAGATTAACAACCTAATATAAAGGACTTAAACATGCATTCCTACATATTGAAAATCCTATCATGCATACTAAAAGAGATTCTAAATATGAACACCTAATCCTAAACATTCAATCCTAATATCGTATAACTAAAGAAAAATGGAAGAAGAGAAATATGCATACATATTATAAAAATAATTCCTAAACAATAAACTAGCTAGCCTATCATGCATACTAAAGAAATATGGAACCTAAACTATGCATGCTAACAATGAACTATATCCTATGCATGCATACTAACAATGAACTAAACCCTATGCATAATAAAAACCTAACCTAGCATGATTAAGGAAGAAGAATGAGAAGAAGAAAAAAACAAAACTTTAAACTATAAGCTACTAACCTCTTTTTTTGCCTCCTTCCCTCTTGCTCCAAGCCTTCTCTTCAAGCTCCAAGGACTCCAAAGAACTCAAGGACTCTAAAACTTAAGCTAGAGTGCTATGGGGGAAGCTTGTGCAATTGCTCAAGCCTCTATTCTCCAAGCTAGCTCTCTAAAGCTTCTTCTGTGTGTTCAAAACTGATTTCAATGCCCTCTATTTATAGGGAGGCCTGAGTTTGATCAATGGCTGAGTTTAAATCTCTTAGGAGTGATCCAATGGCTCAAAACCAGTCTTCCAAGGTGTTCATACTCATCCAAAAGTCCCCATGACCGAACTGGACACATGGCAGGGCTTGGAAGAGTCCTGGGCAGAAAAACCACTGAAGCAGAGCAATTATTGGCTAACATGATCGATGGCCGTCCTCCTTGGGACGGTTGGCCGTCCTTCATGGACGGTTGGCCATCCCTTGGTGGATGGTCATCGATCCTCCATGCTATTTTTGCCCTATATGGGCCTGTCTCAGCCCGTTTTGACCCGGTTTCGGCTTTTTTCAGCTTTTCGGGCCCGTTTTAAGTCCAAATTTGACGATTCAAGCGCCGGAATGATCGTGATTTGATTCTTCATGTTTTAAGAAGTGTTTAAAGTGAAAATTCATTGACCAAGGTCAAAGTTTTAGGGAAAATTCTACCGATTAGCTGTTTAGGGCCTACCGAGCCTAAATTAGGGTTTTGAAATCTGCTAACCAATTGCTTTCGAAATCATTTCTTCTTCTCGAAACAAGTTTTAAAATGTTTTAGGAAAGTGTTTTGAAGCCTTTGAAGGCTTTGGTTTGATAAAAATATCGAATCCCGGTTGCTTCCGGTCGAAACCCTAATATGGGCTTAAAAGGGCCTTTTGAACCTTAAGAGCAAATCATGAGCCAGAAGGCTCCACAGACCTTGCCACTGATCAACTTAGCTACTATACACACTTTAAATATCTATACCAAGGCCTTGAGACCATTCAAGACAAGATCGACAGTCATTCAGGGCTTTTGTGATTCAAAGGACAGTGCTGCCCATCAGTCACAAAAGGCCTTATTTTCTATCAAGCTGGCTCAGAATGCCATGGAATTTTGCATGGATGTTCCTAGACTCTCTAAAAACCTAATGCAAAAAGAACCGACTCAATCTGACCTAAAAACCTACATGCGATAATGACCTCTATGTAATTACTCACAAAGGGTAAAACTGGGAACTTTGGGTTTTGACACCCTATTTCATCTCTAAACACAGGCAACCATTCATGACCATACTCATGGTCAAAAATGGATGTCTACAATTAGTATTATTCTGCTTATGGTATCCTATACTTAATTGTATTATCTTATACAATGCGATTGTATGAAGAAGACAAAAGGGAAGCAGAAGATCAAGTGGATATAAAGTTTTCTTTGTTTGGAAATGAATCAATAGTTGCTTCATTTGACATAGTAGCTTAATACTTGGTTAGTTTATTTAGAGTTTATAGAAACTTTATTATATTGCCAGTTATTTTAAAACTCCTTGTTGAGGTTTTATTTATTTTTAAATACTTTGTTTATTTAAAACAGTTTATCTATAATATTGGATATTTTAGATAAATTCTGGCAATTGATTAAAGGTTCTTTACTCTTCATGAATGTTTTGAATAAATACATGATCGCTTCAGATGACAAGGGAGATTATTCCTTGTCAGTGATCAAGATTAATAATTTATAAAACCGCGTGACTTGTAATCTCAATTCGATTGTGACTAGTGAGCATGGGTGTCGAACCACTGGGAAATGCAGGTTTATATTTAAAAGACTCTTAGAATTAATTTAAGCGGAAAGAATATTGTCAATTAAATTGGTTGGTGGAAAATGCTCCGATTGGGTCGAAGCGAAAACGCAGTAATTTTAATAAAGCTTAGTAAAAATGCAGTTAAGTTGGTGAAATGAGCGAAACTTGGGTGAGAAGCCCATTGAATATCAATTATACAATTTATGTTTATAAAATCCTCACTATAGTAATTATGTATGGTGGTTCTTCCAACTACAAGAAGGAAGTCCCAAAAAGATTATGAATACAGGACCGGCAAGTTTATCCTGGAAAAGAATGGAATATCGCTATCCACCTTAAATGAGGAATAAAGCAGGCTGGTTTGTATTCATACCAATAAGAACCATTGCATAATTATATAATTGCAATCACAGATGTACAATTATATGATATTATATTTAGCGATAGTGTGCGGTAAAACCTTCACAACTATGCAATCACA
>JAESVK010000621.1:19111-40359 GCA_017140935.1 Hamamelis virginiana
TTTGCCCGCAGCCGCCTCTGGCTATCGATAGCGAAGGTGCGCTATCGATAGAGGCGCTATCGATAGCGCATCTTGGCTATCGATAGTCAAGGTCAAACTTTGACTTTCCAGGCAGAGTCTCATCATCTGCTCTTTCGTACTTCCCTCGGTTGCTGTGGATCCTTCTGAATGCTCTTTTGATTCGAGATGCTCTTCACGGCTTCATCGGTGACGACTTTTATTTATGTAATCTGCACAGATTTCTTGAAACAGAGATTTAAACCCGATTGTACAGATATTTATACAAAACGCTACTTATTAAACAATTATATATATAAGAGAACATAGTAATACCATAGTTGAATGGTATGATTGTGGTGCAATCACACTCCCCAACTTAGGTTTTGCTAGTCTCTTAGCAAAAAGCTAAACCTTTAAAACTAGAATTTGAAAAGCCACTTTCGCAGGGAAACGCGATTACATTTAGCGTATGCAACAAGCCTTTTAAACCACTTAGTTACCCTTCGTGGACGAGTGTAGTCTCGTGAGAGTTTGCAGAAATGATACTCACAAACATGAATAAATAAAAGAATTGTTTGATAAAGAATTTTAACAATATACTATGTACACAGTAGGAGTTTCATCCACAGATATATCGCTATTCATAATTGAACATTTATAATACAAGAAATGCTATCTTTAACAGGAAATTAGCAAGTATTCAATGTGTAGTGAGGATGAACTTTGATAAAATCAAAATACTGTAATAAGAGTACGAGAATTAACCCATAATTAGTTTCAACTTCAAAATCCTCACTGATGGTCACTCGCAAAAGATGTTCACTCTGAAAAGGTTAGTAACCCAGAGTTCCCAAATGGAAATATACAAGTATAAAACTTATACATTAAGCTCTAATTAACGACCAAAGAGAGATGAAATAACAGAGTTATATATGCAGAGATGCAATTCATACATAAATAAAACTTAAATAAACAAGTAATCACAAGAGAATAATGCACAATATTTTTAAAATCAAAAAGGTCTTTATAGGCTTGTAATATTTTTGGTTGTAATAGAAAGAGTTGAAGACTGCAAAATTAGGATGGTTGTAATTTGTTCAGGTCACTACCCTAACCATCCTAAATACCTAAACTAACCCTGACAACAACTTAAAAAGTTTTAACTAAAAAGAACAAAGAATTTTTCAAAAAGAAACAACTGTCCAAGCTCAACACTGAGCATCCTCTCTCATCACTGCTCATCCCCAGGCGGGATGTCAAATCTAGGATCGGGTTGTGGCTCATAGAATAACGCGCGGTCGGCCTCAGAAATCGGCTCGCCGTCCATACGTCGCCACATAACCCGGAGCTGTGCAGAGTGCCTCTCCATCATAGCAGACTGTCGGTCGAGCTGAGCTGTCTGCCGATCAAGCTGAGCTGACTGCCTCTGCTGGATGTGCATCATAGATCGCAGTCCCTCCAGGACCTGATGAAACAAACCCTGGGAGCTGGCAGATGGCATGTCTGGCATAGAAGGAGCAGCTGGAGTCGGAGCTGGAGCTAGAGTAGGAGCAGGCTCTGATGGACCGGCGGTCTCAGCACGTGGCCTCTTCGGCCGAGCTGCTATACTCCGAGCTAATGTAGTAGGGGTAATAGGACCCTCGCCCCAACGCAGTGGCTCATCAGAGACAACGCCCGCACCCAATGCAAACGCTGTAATCATCTGGGGGTACGGCATGTTGCTCCGTGGCTGTGTGGTAATGAATGTGCGAATCTCGCTGAAGATCAATGCTGCGATGTCAATGGGGTGGTCGCTCAAGAACTCCAGCAGCAGCCTAACAGACTCAACCGGTATCTGAGAATCCATGCCTCTCGCCCGCAGGTTGCAGTAAAGCAGCTTATTCATAGCTGCGTATGATGGATGCATGTTCCCGGTCGTGAAGTACATACCATCAAATAAGTCCCGGTCCACGCATACTGCATCAGCACACTGACTCTCTGTCAGCTCTAGGTAAGTGCTCTCTGCCTCTGAAGATGACGGACGCTCGCACCCCAGATAGGTAGCGATGTCGTCCGGAGTGAACTGAATCAACCGGCCTCCAACCTCGGCCTGCAGGGTCTGAGTCTGGTCCTCGGCCATATGTGCTGTCGTGTAGAACTGACGTACGACGCTGGCCATATATCCTCCACCCTTCCTCAGCCAGGTGCTGAGGTGTCTGTCCTGCAAGGTCTCTACGAGCAAGTCCTCGTATCTGAAGGCCTTCGGATCCACATATCTCTCGACGTTGAAGTTCCTCGCCGAGAGGATCACTGGCCATGGTCGCGCGGCTCGCCGGGTCGGTACTCTCCTCGACCCGGTCTCAGTCTCAGCGTAGCTCTCGAACTCGCGAGGCATGCGCGGCTCGCCAGTCTCGCCGATATCCGGCTGCTCAAATATGTACTCCTCCTCCACAAACTGTGAACCAGATGGAGGAGCACTAACTCGTGGCTGCTGGGCAGACGACTGACCTCTGGCAGATGGTCTCTGAACTGGTGAAGGCTGCCACTCGGACTCAGAATCATCTGACGAATCTGGCTGTGTGCGCTGGGCCTTGCCCCGCCCAGAATCTGAAGACCTCCTCTGTCTCGGCTGTGCCGGCTCCTGAAAGGCTACGCCCTTCCTGCCAGTGGTCTTTTGGCGTACCATAGCTCTGTACAATTTTTTTACAACCACACGGCAGCAGATAGGAACATAGTCAGCAGTAGAATATTTTCAGAGATACTCGTATATAATTTTTTTCAATAATAATCAACACACAACACAGCCAGTTATTTAACCCACATGATAATTTTTTAAATCCCATTTCAAACTTCAAGACTAGCCTATCATCCAGGCTATTTTTAATAACTCCTCCAATCACATGCATCGATGCATGCATGCCCATGCATGCCCATGCATAGCCTAACATCCAGGCATTATCACAGCTCCACATATTCACAACTCCTCAACCCATTGCAGTGTACAAGCATACAAGGACTAGTGTATCTATCATATGACAAAACTCTAATCCAAAAAATAATATTATCAACTAATTCATGCAAGAACCTACGTACACTAAGTCATGCTATGACATATTACACAAAACTAAGCCATTTTACGAAAAATTCAAAATTTCAGAATGTGAACAGGTACTCACGAAGTATGGAAGGTGAAAAAGTCGCTGAATAACCAACTGCCCTCGCCGAAATGCGATGCTCGTGCAAGAAGGCGACAAAATGGAATGTAGCAAATGCAATTTCTGATCGGTCAGAAATGCTCAAAATGGCGCGAGGATCGCAATGGAATCGATCTTGCGCGAAATGGAGGTCTGGGGTGGTCGGAAACTGAGCTTGAAGACGAAGGGGTGCAGTGGCTATGGCGGATTTCAGGCGAAAAAGGTGATGAAATGCGAAGAGTTTCACGCGGGAAGACACTTATTTAGGCCAGGATCGTGATCTCTATCGATAGCGATAGCCCGCTATCGATAGCCAACATGCACTGTCCCGCGGCTTTATTTTTTTTTTGAAATTTCAATAGCTTCTATCGATAGCGTAGATACGGCTATCGATAGTCATGGTCAAAATTTGACTTTTTCAAAAATTGGCTTATTTTGACTAAATTTTCTTAATGACTTACTCTTTACACTAGCTAAATGTATAAAAGACACATCGTTACCCATGGCTTGCTAAGTTATCGAAAAAATTGGCAACTTTTCGGCTCAAAATTGGGTACTACGGGGGTCCTAAACTCTAACAAAAATTAACACGGCACAAGACTCGAAGAAAATGGCCTTAAATCATTTTTCAAAAATGTGCACAATATTCTCAATTGATTAACAAGATATTTGCATTCTAACATACGCATGAATTGAACCTTTTTGCAAGATATAACACGAAAGCATTAGCCAATGACTATTCTGAAATGATGAATATTTAAGTCCCAAGAAATGATCGAATGGTTCAAAATTTGCTTTAATTGTCACAAGTCTCCACTTTATAACAGGTTTTATCAAATATTCAAATTGCCAAGTATGAAGATTTAAACCAAGTTCGTGCATGTGTAAGATTGAATACAAGTTAATCACAGTAAAGTTACCATTAATGTATTGAAAATAGACAAATAGAAATGATATAAATGAAAGAATCAACTCCCATTGTAACACATGTTTATTTATCAAATTCTATACAAATAATAAATCACACTGGGTTACATGTACACAAGAATGATAAATAATCATAATAATTTTATTATGTATATACAAATTAAATGAACCAATAAATAATTTAATCATATACAAATGCATATACACATTAAGAGAATATACAAACCCTCCCCAACTAGAAGTAAACATTGTCCTCAATGTTTGACAGAATGTTACTACTAGACATGTGGATATGAACAAGGGGAAGGGGTGGGTGGGACTAAGTTTAACGTCTTTAGCTAGACGTGAAATTCCTCATTAGTCAAACTGGTAGGTTGGGTCTTCCAAACTGACAGACTCAATTACCAAACCATCCTGAATGCCCTCACTATCGGTTATACCCTCGATAAAAGGCTTAAGCCTTTGTCCATTCACAAAGAAGGACACACCAGTACGAGGATTTTGAATTTCAACAGTACCGTGAGGAGTAACCTTAGTTACCACAAAAGGTCCATCCCAACGAGATCGAAGCTTACCAGGGAATAGCCTTAATTTAGAGTTAAACAGCCACACCTTCTGATTTGGTTCAAAAGATTTTCTATTGATGTGTCTGTCATGAAACTCTTTCATTTTGGCTTTAGCAATTTTGGAATTCTCGTAAGCCTCATTCCTAATCTCTTCGAGCTCATTTAACTAAAGCTTGCGGTGAGAACCCGCTTCTTTCATTTCAAAGTTAAATTTCCTAATGGCCCAAAGTGCTTTATGCTCTAACTCGACCGGGAGATGACACGGTTTGCCATAGACTAAACGGTACGGAGACATACCAATAGGGGTTTTAAATGCAGTCCTATAGGCCCACAATGCGTCAGTTAGACGCAATGACCAATCCTTACGATCAGGCCTGGCAGTTTTTTCTAAGATATGCTTAATTTCCCTATTCGAAACCTCCACTTGCCCGCTAGTCTGAGGATGGTATGGGGTTGCAACCTTGTGAGTGATAGAATATTTAGCTACGAGTGTTGCAAAGGGTCGATTATTAAAGTGTGACCCTCCATCACTGATGATGGCCCTTGGAAACCCAAACCTAGAGAAAATGTTCTCTTGGAGGAAGTTCAATACCACCTTGTGGTCATTGGTCCTAGTGGCTATGGCTTCTACCCATTTAGATACATAATCGACAGCCACTAGAATGTATTCAAACCCATGCGAAATAGGAAAAGGTCCCATGAAGTCAATGCCCCAAACATCGAAAATTTCGGCGATCAAGATAGGGTTAAGAGGCATCATATCCCTTCTAGACATAGAACCCATTCTTTGGCAATTTTGGCAGGACTTACAGAAGTCCAATGCATCTTTGAATAGTGTGGGCCAGAAAAACCCACACTGCAAGACTTTAGCGGCAGTCTTTTTCCCGCTAAAGTGTCCTCCACATGCTAGAGTGTGGCAGAACTTCAAAACGTCTTGCATTTCACCCTCTGGAATACACCTACGTATAACCTGGTCAGCACAGTACTTAAACAGGAGAGGATCTTCCCAATAATAAAATTTTATTTGCGAAAAGAACCGATCCTTCTCTTGTTTCGACCAAAGTGATGGTACAAGGCCGGTGGCATGATAATTCACTATATGAACATACCAGGGTAAGGTAGAATGAGTGACGGCTAAAAGCTGCTCATCAGGGAAAGAATCCCTAATAGGCGTGGGGTCACTCTCTTCTTCTACTACAATCCTAGAGAGGTGGTCAGCAACGACATTCTCAGACCCTTTCTTATCCCTAATCTCAAAGTCAAATTCTTGTAATAAGAGAATCCACCTAATCAGCTTAGGCTTCGTCTCTTTTTTAGAGAGCAGGTACCGCAAGGCGGCATGATCTGAGTACACAATGGTCTTCGATCCTCATAGATAGGATCGGAATTTATCTAACGCAAAAACCACTGCAAGCATTTCTTTCTCAGTCGTAGTGTAATTTAACTGAGCTTCATTCAAGGTTTTGCTTGCGTAGTATATAACATAAGGGGACCTATCTACCCTCTGACCCAACACTGCCCCCACAGCATAATCGGAGGCATCACACATTAGCTCGAAAGGAAGTGACCAATCGGGAGCTCGCATGATAGGTGTCGAGATCAACATTAAACGCAACTTATTAAAGGACTCTATACAGGCTTTATCAAAGTTAAACTCTACATCTTTAGCAAGCAGATTACACATTGGTTTTGCTATTTTACTAAAGTCTTTAATGAAACGCCTGTAAAATCCTGCATGTCCAAGGAAGGACCGGATTTGCCTAACAGTAGTAGGAGGAGGTAGTTTTGCAATTAAATCAACCTTAGCTTTGTCAACCTCTATCCCCCTACTAGAAACGATATGCCCAAGCACAATGCCCTCACGAACCATGAAATGGCTCTTCTCCCAACTAAGCACAAGGTTTGTCTCACAACATCTCTGAAGCACTTTTGAGAGATTAGAGAGGCATTCATCAAAAGAAGGACCGAAAACGGAAAAGTCATTCATAAACACTTCCAAATAGTCTCCTATCATATCAGAAAAGATAGAAGTCATACATCTTTGGAAAGTGCTCGGGGCATTGCATAGGCCAAAAGACATACGCCTAAATGCAAATGTCCCGAATGGACAGGTAAACGTTGTTTTCTCCTGATCCTCGGGGTAAACCGCTATTTGGTTATACCCTGAATAGCCATCTAGGAAGCAATAAAAGCTCTACCCGGATAATCTCTCTAGAATTTGGTCAATATAAGGCAGAGGGAAGTGGTCTTTCCTAGTCTTGGAATTTAATTTCCTATAGTCTATACAGACTCTCCAACCAGTGGTAGCTCTTGTAGGGACTAGAATACCCTCCTCGTTAGCTATCATTGTTATCCCAGACTTCTTAGGAACCAATTGAGTAGGGGAAACCCACTCACTATCTGAAATGGGGTAAATGATACCCGCATCCAGTAGTTTCAAAACTTCCTTTTTAACTACCTCTTTCATATTGGGGTTCAACTTACGCTGGGCATCTCTAGAAGGATTCACACCTTCCTCTAGGTGAATACGGTGCTGGCAGATTGACGGGTCTATACCCTTTAAATCAGCGACCGACCATCCTATGGCTACTCTGTGCTCTTTCAAAACAGATAACAACTTACCTTCCTGTTCTAAATTTAATGAAGATGAAATTATAACAGGCAAGGTGTCACTATTACCCAAAAATGCATACTTGAGATTAGCCGGCAGAGGCTTTAACTCAAGTTGCGGCGGAGACTCAAAAGACGTAGGGGAAGGGACACTGGCAATAGACGAAAGTGGCTCAACCCTAGGTCTCCATGGCAATTTTTCTACAGAGGTAGAATCTAAGACAAGATTCACCTCCATGAATGAGTACTCCAAGTCATGGTCCTCGAACCCAAAGTAATTAAGACATGTTTCTAACGGGTCCTTGGACAGAAGATAAGGTGTAGCTTCCTCTACCACTTTATCTATGATGTCTACAAAAGAACAATCCTCAAAGTTATGAGGTTGATTAGCTGCACTATAAACCTGCAGCCTGGTTTTCATGTTACCAAAAGACACCTTCATTATGCCAGTCCTACAATGAAGGACTGCATTAGCAGTTGCCAGAAGAGGTCGTCCTATTATAACCGGGATTTGGGGCCTAGTAATATCAACAGGGTCCATATCTAGGACGATAAAATCTGCAGGAAAGACAAATGAATCTATCTTAACCAAAACATCCTGCAGTATACCTCTAGGTACCTTAGTGGACCTATCTGCAAATTGAAGAATAGTAGGTGTGGTTTGGAGTGTTCCAAGGTCCATTTTGGCGTAAATTGAATATGGAAGAATATTCACACTTGCGCCAAAATCAACTAACGCTCTATCAATGAAATGACTTCCTAAGAAGCAAGGTATAGTTGGCGTTCCAGGATCTTTTCTCTTTATAGGAGCTTGGAATTGACACACAGCACTTGCTATGTCAACAGGAGCTATGGTTTTAGACAAGTGCACGCGCTCCTTGCGTTGCTGTGTGCACATTTTGATAAGATTAAAAGATCTCACCGTACACCTAAGCCAAATCCCAAGTATGTGGGGTAGAAGATCTGGCATGTTGAGTGGATGAGCAAGTGGGCGTAACCACATGCTGAAAAATAGGAGTATTGTTAGCTGCAGTCTGTTAGCACGAGTCTGCATTATAGGAGTCCAGTAGCAAAAGTTGTTAAGTATTTGCCTTTAAATTCTGTAAGTCAGTAGATGTAAGGATAACTTTGAATATTTGTATGTGGTTTACTCTCACCCGAAGAGAGTTGCTTTCAATATATATAAAAGTCTGTTCAAGGCTCTGACTGGGACCTATTAATTGGTATCAGAGCTCATGGCTACAAACAAAGAAAGGATCGAGGCTCTAGAGGCAGGACTCGGAGGAGTTCAAAATGGACTGCAGCAGATGGAGGTTGGTGTTGTTGGCAGGCTGACCCATCTGGAGGAGACCATCCAAAAGCTCTCCGACGCTGTACTCTCAACCAATGCTTCATCCAGTCACAACAATCGTGAACGCGAAGTGCCCTTCCGTTTACATAGAGATGAGAATGATGGTGGTCGCCATCCTTTCTCTTCCAAAGTTGCAAAGCTGGAATTTCCACGGTACTCCGGAGATGATCCAACCGAGTGGTTCAATCGCGTGGCCCAGTTCTTTGAGTACCAGGGCATTGCCAACAACCAGAAAGTATCTCTAGCTTCATATCACCTGGAGGGGGAAGCCAACCAATGGTGGCAATGGTTACGTCGCTCATACCAGGAAGAGGGAAGGCCGATCACGTGGGAGCTTTTTTCTGAAGAGATGTGGGCTCGGTTTGGTCCGATAGAGGGGGAGGACTTCGACGAAACTCTCTCACACATCACGCAGACTGGTACGTTGAGAGACTACCAATGGGAGTTTGAAAAAATAGGCAACCGCGTGCAGGGATGGACACAAAAAGCCTTGGTGGGAACTTTCATGGGAGGACTCAAATCGGAAATAGCAGAAGGAATCCGTATGTTTCGACCCAAAACATTGAAAGAAGCCATCAGTCTCGCACGGATGCGGGATGAACAGCTTCTCCGACAACACCGTTTCTCTCGACCAACCCCAACAACTCGACTTTTGCAGACCCCAGCAACTTCCCCATTGCTGCCAGTTCAACCCTCATCACGGCAAAACCCATCGTCACCTGTGAAGCGCCTCACGTGGGAAGAGATGCAGAGACGAAGAGCTCAAGGTCTGTGTTTCAATTGTAATGACAAGTTTACAGCAGGTCATAAGTGTCGAGGAGCACAACTATTGCTACTCGAAGGCTGTGAACATATTCGATGTGAAGAAATATTAGAGGAACCAGCAGCTGAAGTTACCCCAGAGGAGCAAACTGAGCCTGAACCCGAAATTTCATTACATGCATTGACGGGATGGTCTACAGCACGTACCATGCGGATCATGGGTAAGGTGGGCCCTCATGAGTTCAGTGTGCTAATTGACAGCGGATCCACACACAATTTTGTCAGCGAAAGGGTAGCCCAATTGTTGCATTTGCCCGTGATTCCCACTAGACCATTCACAGTGAAAGTGGCAGATGGAAATCGCCGACAGTGCCAGGGTAGATTTGAAAAGGTGCAAGTCATCCTCCAGGGTATTTCATTCTCACTTACACTTTACTCATTGCCATTAACGGGGCTCGATTTTGTTTTGGGAATACAATGGCTGGAAATGCTTGGATCGATGGTGTGCAACTGGAAAAAAATGACAATGGAGTTTCAGTGGGAGAATCAAACACGTAGGTTGCAAGGAGTTGACAACCAGCCTATTCAAGCAGCCTCATTAAAAACGGTGTCTAAGGAAGTCAGGCAAGGGGGTTCTCTTTTTGCTATTTGTGTTAATGCGCTACAGGATGCAGTAGCTGCTCAATTACCATCAGATATGCAACAATTGCTCCAAGAATATGAAGGTGTCTTCAAGGAACCCACACAACTACCACCTACCAGGGAAGTGGACCACCAGATTACGTTGAAAGAAGGTACTGAGCCCGTAAATGTTCGGCCCTACAGGTATGCACATTTTCAGAAATCTGAGATTGAAAAACAAGTGCATGACATGCTTAAATTGGGGCTGATCAGACCAAGTACTAGTCCATTCTCCTCACCCGTTCTTTTAGTTAAAAAAAAAAGACGGCTCGTGGCGTTTTTGCATTGATTATCGCGCTCTAAATGCTGTCACAATTAAAGACCGTTTTCCCATACCTACTGTTGAGGACATGTTAGATGAACTCTATGGGGCGGCTTATTTTACCAAGTTAGATTTACGGGCAGGTTACCACCAAGTTAGAGTCTTTCCAAATGATATTTCCAAAACCGCTTTTCGTACACACAATGGACATTATGAGTATTTAGTCATGCCATTTGGACTTTGCAATGCCCCTTCTACATTTCAAGCCATCATGAACTCCATCTTCCGTCCCTACCTTCGTAAATTTATTCTAGTATTTTTTGATGATATTTTGGTTTATAGCCCCAATTGGCATCAACATCTTGAGCATGTCAAACAGGTTTTTGAGATTCTTAGGCAAAACCAATTTTTTGTCAAAGAAAGCAAATGTGACTTTGGTAAACAAGAGCTTGAATATTTGGGCCATATTGTGACAAGTCAAGGGGTTAAGGTGGACCAAGGGAAAATTCGGGCAATGGTTAATTGGCCACGGCCCACCAATATTTCTGAATTGAGAGGATTTTTAGGCCTCACTGGTTACTACCGGAAATTTGTTCAAAATTATGGGGTGATAGCCAGGCCCTTGACTAACCTGTTGAAGAAGGGTAAATTTGGTTGGAATGAACAGGCAGAGGAAGCTTTTGTAGTCCTCAAAAAGGCTATGACAAGTACACCTACGTTAGCTATGCCTAACTTTGCTGATATTTTTATGATTGAAGCTGATGCATCAGGTGAAGGAATTGGAGCAGTGTTATCACAACAAGGCAAGCCCATTGCGTTCATGAGCCGAGCTCTAGGCGTAACAAAACAGGCATGGTCCACGTATGCCAAAGAGATGCTGGCAATAATTGAAGCTATTCGTATATGGCGCACTTACCTGCTTGGTAGAAAATTCATTATCCAAACTGATCAGCGCAGCCTTAAGTACTTATTGGAGCAGAAGGTAGCAACTCCTGAGCAACAGAAATGGGTTGCCAAGCTCATGGGGTATGATTACGAAATTCAATATCGGCCTGGTAAAGATAATAAAGCTGCTGACTCATTGTCAAGGGTGCCTGGTAGTCCAATGTTACACGCCATCTCCATGCCAGGTGTAAGCTTATGGGAAGATATAAAGAAGGCATCCAAGGGCCACTCTTATATGGAGCGGATCATGCAGATGGCCAAAAGTAGCCCAGGTGCCCCATATACTTGGAAGAATGGGTTGGTTTATTATAAGAATAAGGTGGTGGTCCCTCCCAAGACTCCTATTGTTGACCAACTACTATCTGAATTTCATGATAGTCACATGGGAGGCCATTCAGGAGTGCTGCGAACATTCAAGCGTCTGCATCAACTTTTTTACTGGCCAGCAATGTATTCCACGGTGCAGGCCTATGTATCAACATGTGATGTTTGCCAAAAAAATAAGTCTGCAACTCTATCTCCAGCCGGATTGCTACAGCCTTTACCGGTTCCATGCCAAGTCTGGGAAGACATTTCTCTCGATTTTATTGAAGGACTTCCGGTCTCTCATGGCAAAGACACCATCTTAGTGGTGGTAGATCGCCTCAGTAAGTACGCACACTTCCTGCCCTTGTCACACCCTTTTACTGCTAAGACTGTTGCTGAAAAATTTGTAGATGGGGTTGTTAAGCTACACGGTATGCCTAGGTCCATCGTTAGTGACCGTGACTCCATTTTTATTAGCAAGTTTTGGCAGGAATTTTTTAAGCTCTCCGGCACCAATCTCAACATGAGCTCGGCATACCACCCACAGACAGATGGGCAGACTGAAGTGGTAAACCGTTGCCTAGAGCAATACTTGCGTTGCTTTGTTCATCGCCAGCCGCGAAAATGGTTTACTTACATTGCTTGGGCTGAATTTTGGTACAATACTGCGTACCATGCTTCCACAAGAATGTCTCCTTTTCAAGCTATTTATGGTCGTCCTCCACCAACCATTCCAACTTACGAGTTGGGCCACTCCATGGTACATGAGGTCAATCAACAACTAGCTAACCGTGATGAGCTCTTAGCTCAGTTGAAGAGTAACTTAGAGTCATCTCGCAACCGAATGAAGCAGATTGCGGATCGCAAAAGGCGTGAGGTTGTGTTTCAGGAAGGTGACTTGGTTTATCTCAAGCTCCAACCTTATCGCCAGCAGTCGGCGTCGCGAAGGGTCCAACAGAAGCTATCGAGTCGATATTATGGGCCATACGAGGTGGAAAAAAAAATTGGAGAAGTGGCTTATAAGATCAAACTACCAGAAGGTGCACGTATTCATCCTGTATTCCATGTTTCCCTCCTTCGTAAGTAGCTCGACGGCATCATTAAGCCCAGTCTTGAGTTACCACCATTAACAGAAGAAGGAGAAGTCCATTTGGAACCCGAAGCAATTCTGGATAAACGCTGGGTGAAGCTTGGAAAAAAGTTCACAGAAGAGCAGCTGATTAAGTGGAAGACACTACCTCTTGAAGATGCTACGTGGGAGTCCTCAGAGATAATAAAGACCAAGTTTCCAGATGTGGACCTTGAGGACAAGGATCCACTACAAGGGGGAGGCATTGATAAGATTAAAAGATCTCACCGTACACCTAAGCCAAATCCCAAGTATGTGGGGTAGAAGATCTGGCATGTTGAGTGGATGAGCAAGTGGGCGTAACCACATGCTGAAAAATAGGAGTATTGTTAGCTGCAGTTTGTTAGCACGAGCTTGCATTATAGGAGTCCAGTAGCAAAAGTTGTTAAGTATTTGCCTTTAAATTCTGTAAGTCAGTAGATGTAAGGATAACTTTGAATATTTGTATGTGGTTTACTCTCACCCGAAGAGAGTTGCTTTCAATATATATAAAAGTCTGTTCAAGGCTCTGACTGGGACCTATTACATTTCCTTCAAAAATTTGGCATATGAAGGAATCTGTTTAATGGCATCTAGCAGAGGTAAATTAATATGGACACTTTTAAACACCTCTAACATATCCGACATGCTAGCCCCTTTCTTCGCTCTCCTCTCAGGCGCAATCAGCGCGGATGGAAATGGGGCTTTCGGCACATACGATGCCAATGGATTGTCTAAAGCTGCGGGAAAGTTATCCCTCGAAGCTTCAGACTCTTTCTCTATTTCCGGTTCTTTCTCTATTTCCCTCTCTTTCTCTCTCTCTCTATCTCTCTCTCTTTCTCCCCCACTCTATTATCTACCACCTTCCCACTCCGCAAGGCTGTAACAGCCTTAACTTCCTCATTACAATGTGGGTTCTGAGAAGTAGAACTCTCAGCTACAAAAGCTCCCTTTGGATTGGCAACAGCCTGACTCGGGAATTTTCCTTCCTCTCTGCGACTAGTTGACCCATTTGGGTTTCTAACTTTGAAATAGATTGGGAATGGGAATGAGTGAGTTGTGCTGAAGCCTCTAGACTTTTCAGGGTAGCTAGGACTTGTTCCTCAAAACCAGGCGTTCTATGAGGTTGTGGTGGTGGTTGAGTCACAGCTTGACTCTGATACTGGGGTGCAAGTGCTTGAGGAGCACCATAACTGGGGTACTGGGGTTGCATCAGTGGTGGTCTATAGGGTTGACTGATAGCAGGGTTACTGCTATATGTGGGTCTTGCAGGCTGACTAGGATGGATCCTCTAGGCTGGCTAGACCACTGGAAATTGGGGTGAGTCTTCCACCCAGGATTGTAAGTATTGGAATATGGGTCATTCCTAGGTGGTGCATATCCTTGAGCAGCATTAACCTGCTCTTGGACAAACTCTGGGTACTGGCCTGCCATAGGACAATATGGGGTCTCGTGAGCTGGGTCAGTGCAAATATTGCACACCAAGTTGACAGGTTTCACATGGGCTTTAGAAGATTGCCTTTGTGCCGCGATTAACTGGTCAAGCTTTTGAGACAGAGCCTCAACTTGTTTATTTGCCAAAACTTGGGTGTCTACATCATAAATACCGCCCTTTTTGGGAGGCGGTTTCTTCACTAACGCATCGTCACGGTTACCTAAAGACATTGAGGCCATGTGGAACGAATCCTCACTCAATGCTTCAAATAAAGCCCACATTTCATCCTCACCTTTACTTAAAATAGCTCCCCCACAGGCAGATTTCACAGTCTGCGTGTCACCCTCTGTTAAACCTCTAACAAAAGACTCTATGATTTGCCACTTGGGTACATCGTGATGGGAGCATAATCTCAGAAGTTCTTTCATTCTTTCCCAAGCTTCATGAAAAGATTCCTGTTCATGTTGGACGAAGTTTGTTATACCTCGTCGCATGTGATGAGTTTTACCGACAGAGTAAAATCTAGACAGGAATAACTTTTGAAGCTGTTCCCAAGTAGTGATAGGGAAAGGGGTTTGGAGAGTACAAAGCCAGTGTTTGGCCTTATCTTTCAAAGAAAACGGGAATAAGAACAATTTCAGGGATTCTGGATGGAACCCCTGAATTCTAATAGTCGAACAAATCCCTAAGAATTCCTGCAAATGGTCGTATGGGTTCTCTCTATCTAACCCATAGAACGTAGGAAGCATCTGAATGGTAGCATGCTTAATCTCATAGATGAGATTCTCTATGTGCGGGATTTGGATACAGGAGGGTGGATTAAAACTATTGGGCATAAAGTGATCCCTAAGAGTTTTAAGACCTGGTGGTGCTTGAATATTATCCGCTGGTAACATGGCAGTGTGTGCAGATGATTCAGCCATTTCTAATTGATGCAAAGGTACTGACTCACTGGACTGACTTTGAGAAGCCTTAACAGCTCTCAGAGTTCTTTCAATTTCAGAGTCTAAAGGGATTACGTTAAATGACAACGACCTTCTACCCCGCATAAAATAGGTCTCCACAGAAAATCACGGAATTTCAATAAACAAATTGTGAGCAGTTAATCTTTAGCTTTTAATTTGTTATTTTAAGCGCGCGGGAGTGAAGCTCCCAATTCCTGATTTCAGCCACCTGTAGTTAGAGAAAGAAGAAAAATGAATAATAAATAATAATTATAATATATAGATATTAACAGTATAAAAGAATATATGTATAGTAATATGAACAGTATTTAATATTTACTACTTAAATTAAATCCAAATATTCTTTTTAAATAAACCGTAATTCCCCGGCAACGGCGCCAAAATTTGATCGCTTTAGATGACAAGGGAGATTATTCCTTGTCAGTGATCAAGATTAATAATTTATAAAACCGCGTGACTTGTAATCTCAATTCGATTGTGACTAGTGAGCACGGGTGTCGAACCACTGGGAAATGCAGGTTTATATTTAAAAGACTCTTAGAATTAATTTAAGCGGAAAGAATATTGTCAATTAAATTGGTTGGTGGAAAATGCTCCGATTGGGTCGAAGCAAAAACGCAGTAATTTTAATAAAGCTTAGTAAAAATGCAGTTAAGTTAGTGAAATGAGCGGAACTTGGGTGAGAAGCCCATTGAATATCAATTATACAATTTATGTTTATAAAATCCTCACTATAGTAATTATGTATGGTGGTTCTTCCAACTACAAGAAGGAAGTCCCAAAAAGATTATGAATACAAGACCGGCAAGTTTATCCTGGAAAAGAATGGAATATCGCTATCCACCTTAAATGAGGAATAAAGCAGGTTGGTTTGTATTCATACCAATAAGAACCATTGCATAATTATATAATTGCAATCACAGATGTACAATTATATGATATTATATTTAGCGATAGTGTGCGGTAAAACCTTCACAACTATGCAATCACATAATAAAAATAGAGGGATGTTTATAAAATAGGATTGTATAATGAATCCAACTTCATCCTCACCCAAGCTTGGAGTATTAGCTACACATCAATGGAGGAGAATATCCTTTATCCATGACAAGCTTTAAGGGTTCACGGGATGGAAAAAGAAAATAAAAGCGGTAATTAAAAGACTGAAGAAATAAGGAAAATGGCAGAAATAAATAAAGAAAATGACGAAAATAAATAAAGAAAAGTGACTGAAGTAAATAAAGAAAAGACTTAAGTAAATAAAGAAAAAGACAGAAAAAGTAAAGAACAGTTCTCAAGTGAGAACTGAGCCATGTATAAAAAGGAAAATAACAGAAACGTAAATTACTGAAAGTAAAAACTTAATAGGAAAGAACAATCCTCAAGTGAGAATTGAGCCAAGCATTGAAAGAAAAATTGCAGAATTGGAAATTGTTGAAAACGGAAACTACCGAATAAAATGCGAAAATAAACTGTAACTTGAATTAAAATAGCAGAGTAATGATTCAGAGCATAAGTCATGAACCCTCGTAAAGTCGTCGTTTACACTTCTATTTATAGAAGGAAAAGGTAAAAGACCAAAAGGCCCTCAAAATATCTCAAAATATCTTCTTTGCCCGCAGCCGCCTCTGGCTATCGATAGCGAAGGTGCGCTATCGATAGAGGCGCTATCGATAGCGCATCTTGGCTATCGATAGTCAAGGTCAAACTTTGACTTTCCAGGCAGAGTCTCATCATCTGCTCTTTCGTACTTCCCCCGGTTGCTGTGGATCCTTCTGAATGCTCTTTTGATTCGAGATGCTCTTCACGGCTTCATCGGTGACGACTTTTATTTATGTAATCTGCACAGATTTCTTGAAACAGAGATTTAAACCCGATTGTACAGATATTTATACAAAACGCTACTTATTAAACAATTATATATATAAGAGAACATAGTAATACCATAGTTGAATGGTATGATTGTGGTGCAATCAATACATGAAATGGAATATAAGGATTCAATATTAAGGATCACATTAATAAATGAATTTTGATTCATTAATTAATATGAACTGATCACCTTATTATATAAGGAGATTACAAAGGATAATACATAAGATGTATAAACCTAGTACTTTAGTTTGAATATTTGAAAGTGTTCAAATGATTCAAAAGTATGAATATTTGAAGTGTTCAAATGATTCATATGAAGTAAAACTAAAAGAAAAATATTGAGAATATTTGGTTGAATCTTATATCACTAATAGACGTTAAATATGTTAAAAGATAAAGTTTAAAGATTATTTGGGATCATGAGATGTTTCAAATAAACTTTAAAAGTATGTTTTCTAAAATAAAGAGTTATTGGAAAACAATGTTTCCACAATGGTTGAGAACTATACCTTAGTGAAACATCAAAAGGAATTTTATGTTATTAAAAGTTTAATACATGAAATACTTTGTTTCAAAAGGCTAGTCGGAGCAATAAAGTCATTAATATCATTCTTGTCTTTCTTTATAAAGTACATACTTTAAATACTAACGTAGTATTAAGAATTCTATAATCGTTATAGGAATTCAAATCTCTCAAAATTCGATTTTGTGAGGCATATCATTTGAGAAAAATATTTCAAAAATATGAGGCTCATATGATTAAAGATAATGTACTTAGTTCAATATCATTAATGCTGCAAGTAGTTGTTAGCAGATATTGATTGCTGATTCAAAATAGGGATTCTGAATGGAAACGAGTATATTCTTAAAAGGGTTTAAGAATGGAATACTTGTATATATAAAGAAATTATATAAGGGATGCCATTTACAAAATTGCCTAAAGGGATGTATAGTATTTATTGTTTTATTTCGAGAACATTGGTCTCATTTACTTGGACATCAGAGTTGGCAGCGAAATATAGTTTAAATACTATTATTGAAAATAATATGGTTGCAAAGTTTGTTTGCATAGAGTCTCCTTTGCCATAATACTTCTTGAGAGTATTAGAAGCATTGTCTTACGAAGACTAGTATAAGATACTATAGTGATTGGCTTTAGTGCAAGTGGGAGATTGTTAGAGATATGCCCTAAAACCAATCCTAAAGGGCATGTTAATTTCATATTATATTAAATAGAAGGTATAACTTGTCTTATATGTTTAAATATATATATGATAAGGTCCATGAATAAATGATAAGAAAAATATACATCTCAAGTTGTTGAGATAGGGAGACTGATATTTTTCGTACACATTTATTCTAAAAGAGTTTCTGCTCATAGGTTTATTAAAGTGGACATTTATAAAACATTAAGAGTAGCACAGATTTAAACTAACTCTAATGGGAGGATAGGTAGTCTTTCCTATCGGTGTAGTGACACTATAGTAAATCTGTGGGTGCATGTTAAAGAACATATACACTGAACATGATTTGCAAGAATATTATTATGGAGTTTAAGTCAAAAGAATATTCTTATGTTACGATCATTTATTTGATAATCCTCAGACCTGAGGCACCATTGGTATCTTGTGCATAAGTTACTAGAGTTTGATAGTATCTCATACATCCTTAAACATTAGGGTGTAATCGGTACTCATTGACTCTAGTGGGTTTTGTATGAAGGTAAATGAGTGCACAAGAAGGAATCATCACTTTCATCTTTGATGAGAGAGAATGTCAGAATTAGTTCACAAAGATAATTCTCAGTTTGAATCTATGGCCATAGTGATAGGTGAACTGTGAAAGAGTTTCATCGGGTTCACCTTATTGAGATTATACTTTGTAGAACATATAACAAGTTGTTAAGATAGGGCTTGACTTAATAACTATGCCTGATTATCTTAATAGAGACATTAGGCGATGAAAGATTAAGTAACATGAAGGGTTCATATAGTTCTACTATTCACCCACACCTAGGGTACGTCATGATATGTTGCTAGATGTCACTCATGACTAGTGAAAGCCTAATGGTAAGTGTTATCATTGAGGGCAAAATTGGAATTGTTCCAATTGAACCAAAAATAAAAAGTTTCTATTTTAGGGAACATGAGATGTCTCGTTCCACTACTAGGTTGGGGTGAACCCAAAGGGTCACACACAATAGGACTCAAGAGAGTTCTTTAATTAATGAGAGGGGTAAGTTTTTAATTAATGTAACTTATAAGGTCTCTTTAATTAATAGTTAGTTAGAGAGGACCAAGTTGCAAAATATTAGAAACCCTAGTATTTTCTATAAATACAAATGGATGAGTGCATGCTAGCACTAAGTCCATTCATACCCTAAATTAGAAGAGATGCACTCATCACATATACCCACATGGAGGCCATGAGCTTTCTCTTCCCCTTGGGCCGTGACCTTGCTTCTCTCCCTCTCATCTTGCTTTGCATTCAAGTGTTGATCAAGTGCAAGATAGTTATGGAGTTTTGGGTTCATGTGGATACCGTTGGAGGCTTCATACTTTTGAAGCTAGGATGCGATCGAGGTTTACATCAAAGGCAATTATCAAGTAAGTATGTTTTAAATATGTTTAATTCATGTACTTGTATATATATTCATGATTCTATGTTTGTGCTTGTATCTTGGATTGAATATGATGAATGGATTCTAGTTTTATAAATTTTTATTGTTCATCTTCCGCTGCGAATCCTTGTTCATCGTTTTCTTTCAGACATTTTTCAAAGTTTACCAAACTTGTATGGATGTTCGGATGAAGCAGGGATCAAGCGAAGAGGTTTTTCAGCACCAAAAGAGCAAATTGGGCATTTGTGAACAGTTGGTACCAGTACCAACATAAGTGGTACTGGTACCACTAGTGCAGAGGCTATAGGTACCGGTCCCAAATGGGTGGTACCGGTACCAATGCTTGAGAATCCACCAGGCTTGTTTGGAAATTACCCTTTTTACAAGGGCACTCTTGTCTTTTGGTCCCCATGTCTGAAGCCTTATTGGGGGGTATTTAATGCACTTTCTCAGCTATTTAGAGCAGCTCTCTCTTAGTTTTTCTTCTAGGTTCTAGTTTTAGTTAGGTTTTCTCTCATTTTCTAGGGTTTCATGCATTTTCTACATAGTTTAGCTTAAATTCTTGTTAGTACTTGTTATTAATCACTTGTAATCTTTAGTTTAGCTCCTTTAATATGTAGTTTAACTTCTAAACCTTGTTCATTTGTCTTTACATCAATCAATAGCTTTTACTTCTCTTTTATTTGCATTTATGTTGGTTGTTCTTGCATTTATTGTTCATCACCTAGCTTTAATGGAGTTCTAAACCTCTAAGATAGGATTCGAACGGTGGAAATTCATCACCAACAAAGGTAACAACACTCTATCATCTCTTTGTGCTTAAATGGAAGTTGTATGATGGTAAATACTCACTACTCTCTCTTAATACTTAGTTTGGCATCTTCTTGACAATGTGTGAACAAGTGATTCTTGGTACACATTGTGCTTGAGCCTATATGCACTCTAAGTGTTTGTTAAATTGCCTAAGTGAGCATTTACTATCATTCTCCTATCCTTCTTTGTTTTAAATGCCTTTAAAGTTAAATCATCCATCAAAGACCATTCTTCAATGGATCCAAGATGAGAATGCCAATGAGAGATGCTTTTTACCTAGTTGTGGATGAGTAGAAACCCTAGAATCCTATCACTTGCTTTCTTGCGTTAATTACCAAAACAAATCATTCACCAAATCAAATCAATCAACAAACCCCCATGATTTACAATTTATTGCACATTCATTGGTTAGAAATACCTAAGGATCCTTTTAGAAAGCCTCACTCTCTGTGGATATAACCGTGGGTTCTCCCACGTTATTATGCTTGGCGAAGTTTACATTCCTATGCTTAGGAATTAATTGAGCACACCAACATGAGACAAGCAAATCCCTTAGAACTCTACATCGATAATCGTTCTGCAATTGCTTTAGCAACGAATCCAGTATACTATAAAAGGAGTTAGCACATTGATACTCAATATCATTTCATCAGAGAGCATGTGAAGAATAAAGAAGTAGAACTGATATCTTGCAGAACATATGATCAGCTTGCTGATATATTCATAAAGCCATTTAAGCATGTTGTATTTTCAAAACTGAAGATGTTGCTTGGAATGAAGACAAAGAATCAAGTTTAAGGGGTGAAAAACCTAATCCCTACTAGATCACACGATTTTCAACACTTTTAA
>JAESVK010000622.1:13229-40973 GCA_017140935.1 Hamamelis virginiana
ACCCGATAACAGAAAGTCCCCTACTGAGTGATTAATGAGGTTTTCTCAATGTCTTGAGAGGCCATCTTTATTTGGTTATAACTTGAGAACCCGTCCATAAAAGACAATAGAGCATGACCGGCGGTACTATCTACCAAGATATCTATGTGTGGCAACGAGAAGTCATCTTTGGGACATGCCTTGTTCAAATCCCGGAAGTCTTACGCAGATTCTAACATTCCCGTCTTTCTTAGGCACTAGTACGATGTTGGCTAACCAATCGGGGTATTCTACTACTTGGAGAAATCCAGCATTCATCTGTTTCACTACTTTATCCTTGATTTTAAGTGTCCACTATGGCTTCATTCTCCTTAACTTCTGTTTAACTGGCTTAATCCCTGGGTCAGTGGGGATGAAGTGTTGTACTACGTCAGTGTCAATACTCGGCATATCTTTGTACGACCATGCAAAAACCTCTATATTCTTTTTCAATAACCCTACCAATTTTTCTTGTCCTTGTGGTGACAAAGTTGCCCCAATATTAATTATCTTAGGTGATTCATCGGATCCTAAATTAACTGATATTAATTCATCCATATTAGGTCGGTGTGTTCCATTTCCCTTCGTTGTTCAAACTCAGGGGGAACATCCTCTCTAGGATTTATATTCACACCATATATGTCCATTGAAGAAAGAAGAAACAAGCTATGAATGAAAAGAATGAAGAAAATGAATACTTTATTAATCATAAAAAAGAGATGTGACAAGAGCTAAACTATCATTCGCCTCCCAAAAGAGGAGGGATAATTTTATTGAAAAAGAAAAACAGCATGAGTCATATTCTACTATCCTATAGAAATAAAGCATAGAAATGCTACAAGCTATCATCTGAAGGGAGCGATTCTTCCGCGATTGGGTCTTCAACTCTATGATCATACTCAAGACTCCAATTGGTCAATGAACTGGTGGCATCTTCAATGAGGTAAATGGGATATGGTTCATGAGCATGCTCTTCGATGCAGGCGATCTTTTTAAACATAGCTCCTATGGCGACTTCATCGATATGGTCGGCCCAGTCGAACTCTGTATGCTCTTCGGCCATGGTGGTATCTGAAGAGAGAGGTAATAGAGTGTTGAAGAAG
Organism: Hamamelis virginiana; assembly: GCA_017140935.1. NCBI lineage: Eukaryota > Viridiplantae > Streptophyta > Magnoliopsida > Saxifragales > Hamamelidaceae > Hamamelis > Hamamelis virginiana. Next base: position 14,351 of record JAESVK010000622.1, read on the forward strand.
ATTTCAAATTCGGGAACCCTAATTTTCTGCTTTTCCAGGTAAATAGGCTCAGGGAACCCACAATAAGGAAAATCATCCCCTTCTTTGACAAAAGCTCCATTCAGAGTGGGCCGGTAAGGTTTCATAGTCAGGTTAAGGGCCCGTCCCTCTTCTTTGGCCAGCTGTCTTTCCCTCATTTTCTGTGTCATCTCTTTTATGTCTGCTTCGGTGCTATGGTAGCCTAATCCAAAAGGATAGATTGTTGAGGGATACTTGATAGGACTAGGTGCGCCTTGATGATGACGACCCAAGCCCATTCCTGGAAAGAAACCCATAACTTTTATGATCTGGCCCACTTGCATATTTCCATATGGACTATGATCTAGCGTTATTTTCTCTTTACACCCTGACTCAACTTCTACGCATTGTATATACTCAAAGCCCAACAAAGATATCCCTTCAAACCCTTACTTAATCTCACAGATGTGTACACGGGCATGAGTGATCTCGGAATCTCTCTTTAACGTCACCACTGAGCCTTTCTAGGGAAACTTGACTTTATAATGGAGAGAGGAAGGTACAACCCCAATTGGGTAGATCCAAGGTCTGCCCAGTAGAAGGTTGAAGCAAGCAGGCATATCTAGTACTTGGAAATCGACCTGGAATTCTACAAGCCCAATGACCAAAGGTAAGGTGACCATGCCGATCACTTCCCTTCAAGTGTTATCATACGCTCTCACAGTTTGCCCTGACGGCGTGAATTATAATGGTTCAATGCCTAAGGAAGTGGCAGTGCTGAGAGGACATACATTCAAAGCCGACTCATTATCTATCAAAACTGTAGGAATCCTTTTGCCCATCAAATCTACTATGACATACAAAGCTTGTAAATGATGGGTTCCTTCTTCGGAAGGTCTGACTCAGCGAAGGATATCGACTGCCTATGCTGAACTGGACTGACCAAACCAACTAAATCCTCGGGTGAAGTGTCGATGGGGATCTGAACTTGGTTAAGTAGCCTGAGTACTGTCCGGCGGTATTTCTAAGAAGCCATCAAAAGCCCCCAGATGGTGATATTGGCTTGAGTCCGCTTGAGCTATTTCAGTATCTCTTCCTCTTCCTCTTGCACTTCAGTGCATTGAAGCATTTCTAACTCTCCTAAGGGATTATCAGATTCCAAGTGAGTGGCCTTGAAATGACGACCTCCCCTAGTGACATGGTTAACATCCTCTTCATCCTTGGCCCAAATATCTGCTATCTCCTCGAGTGTGTTCATCAAATCTTCCCAGTCTATGATGTCAATCTTACTTCCTAATCCATCATTTACAGTACACTCAGCAAAAGTTGACTTCGATCTGAAACATTGGGTGACCCATGGTTGCCTTGGATAAACGGTTAGGTAACAAACTTCCCCGTGCATATCGGTGACTTTGGCGGTTGTGAAGGTTATATTCTTAAAATGCTTCTTGAGAATATATTGGCTAGCTTCCTCAGAAATAATGAGGTTTGGATCTTCGGGTTCAACCTGAGCCATAGGAACATTTTCTTTAGGCAGGTCAGGGATATCACTCCAACCAGAAGGGATAATAGGCTCTTCAAAAATGGGATTCTCTACTCTTGGATAAAGGACATAAGAATCAAACTTCCCGCTGGGCTCACCCAACAGGCCCACTTCGGGATCTCCGGCCTCATATCTCTTTCTTAACTCCCACTGACTGGTCCCAGTCTTGGAGAAAGCTTTTTTGGACTTTGGCTTGAACGGGGTAATGGATCCATGGGCCTGACATAGATGAGACACCTCAACTGTGGCGATAGGGGATGAGGGGTGAGGACGAATGGGCTCACAATGGCTATATGGGTCGGTATGGATGGCATTAATGTTGGCTGGTGGTGGGACTATGTGGGTAGGAAGTGGATTTTGAGTGACGTTGGGTTGAAAAGGTAGGGAAATGGTCTTGTTGTCTATAAGGTCTTGGATTTCATGGCGAAAGCGGATGCAGCGATTGATATTATGGCCTTTGGACTTATGGAAATGGAAATACTCATTCTCATTGTAATTCTTAGGTAATGGATTGGGTGTAGGCCTGGGCTGTAAGGGTTGGAGAAGGCCTCGAGCTTTTAATTTCTCAAAAACTTGCTCCAATGGCATGTGGAGCTCGGTGAATTTTCTGAATGGTTTATTTCCCAAGGAAAAGGTTTGGGTATATGAAGCGGGCTGAGATATGGCATTAACTTCAGTAGCCTTCCCATTGATGACAGGTTGGCGGTTCTTGTAAGGTTCATCAGTTCTGAGGACCCCAACGACCAGAGTGTCCTCCACTTGGGTACCAGCAGCAACCAGGGCTCGGAAATTTGAAAGATATTGGAAGAACACGTTTTTATGATAAACAGGGAGCAGGTTCTTCACTTACATGCGGATTTTCTATTCTTCCTCAGGGCGGTTAGTCATTTTGGAAGCCTTAGCTATCCAACGGGTGAGGAAGGCAGAGAAAGTTTCCCTTTATTCCTACTTAGTGGTCTCAAGATCCCTCATAGTGACATCGACTTCCGTGTGATACCTGTAATGATTATTGAACTCAGTGCACACATCCGCTCAGGTTTTTATTCTCGACTCATTAAGTGACAGAAACCACTTCAGAGCGGACCCTGCCAGTGTCTCGTGGAACATTTGGGCTAACAGATCATCATCAGCCCCTCGTGGGTGCATGGCGCTCACATAAATCTTCAGGTGGGTCTTGGGGCAACCCATCCCATCGAATTTCTCTAACTCGGGCATCCTAAAATGAGTAGGCATACGGGCCTTGGGGAATAAGGATAATGACGACATATCCACCAAATCATCAGACTTTCTGATACATCTCATGGCTTTTTCCAAGGCTTCCACCTTACCACTCAACAATAGGGGCTCAGCAGAAAAGAAAGCAGGGGTTTTGCATTTGGACTCCTTATCCAGATCAACAGGCTGAACGAACTCCATACCAGATTTAGTGGGCTCAGTAACCACCTTGGGCTTAAGGGAACATTCCATTTCAAACACACTATCAAACAAGGGATTAATGTGGGCTCGCACTTTGTCCCTTTCTCCTTTCTGATGGATCAATTTTTGGACTACTTTCAAGAGTGCATCAATCTTCTCATCAATTGTCTTCCCATTAGCCTCAGCAACAATAGGGGTACGATCCTCGACTAGATATCTCCGAATCAACAAATGAACCTTTCAAGCTAATTAGTCGACCACTAAAATCACGACGCCAAGCCAGAATGCTAAGAAAATAAACGAGAAAATGTTCGAATCAACTGAGAGCTTCCAATGGAAAAGGGATGAAACGGATGACAGACTACATGCTCAGCAGAATGTAAGCCTAAGGCCCACACACCGATCTCACTCCAAACACTCTCACATTCTACCCTATGAAGATGGGCCTAAAGCCCACATCTCGAACTTCATCAAAAATTCTTACAGCTTAAACCTCAATCTCATCGTAGGCCTATACCTTTTATCCAAAGGATATAGACTTAAAACCCATACTTCATATCTTCTCCTAAGGTTTATGGATCAACACCGCTATTTGGGCAGCATAACACTATCACAGGCCTAAACTCATTAACATATAGGGTACTAGCCTTCATTAGGTACATTGACTCTTTGAGGACACATTCCTTAAGAGTTTAGGGCATTTCATAAAGGTCTAGTCATATAAATCCAGATCCTATTGGTTCTACACACTTCACAATCAAGGCTCAAACAAAACCGAGAGGTTAATTCGGCAGCATAACATTACAATAGTGTGTGAAAGGCGATGTAGGGTATGTGTCCTATAGAGACAATCTACATGGACTAATGCAAAGGGTAGGCTGAGTGTCCCTTACTCGCTCGGTCCAATCGATATACCTAACCACATGTGACATCAGGAATGCCGCGTGGGTCCAACAATACGTGATTGGTCCGTTTAATATACCCGATGGTACGTGGCGAGAAGAGTGATGGATTTCGCATACATAGAACCCAAGACTCAGAGAGACTAGGCCCAGGGCTAGGCTCATCGATGGCTTAGCATACACTGGTCCTAAACATGCAAAGTCAATGCTCACAATCAAAGTCAAACAATCATGCAAATGCAAGTGGTTGATTTTATTAATTAAGAAATTGAAAAGTCTAAAAATAATTAATTGGAGTTTAGCCATCGACATCCCCAGCGGAGTCGCCAATCTGTGAACCAGCCACTGCGGATTTGGAGGTGTTTCACTTATCATCGTGGATTGTAGATAACTTTATCATCCTTCTCTATTTATTCTTCTTTTTTATCTACTCATTTATCCTTCTCTATTATCCACTCAAGATTGGTTTTTGGAAATAAGGATAAGAGTTTGAGAAAAACTGGGAGTCGCTACCTTATTTTTAAGGAATAAGGAAACCATAAAAAGAGTTTTATTTTCAATAAAACATTGACTCCATATTTTAAGGAAAAGCATGGTCTTCGAACCAAAATTTGGATTCGGGGGCTAGGTTATGAGATAGGAAGGTTCCAGTACGCATTCTGTAGGCACCTATCTCACCCTAATTAAATGTCTCCTAATTAATTTTGGGCTTTATCAAAATCTTATCATTACATTTCTAATTATCTAATCAACCACAAAAATAAGAATAATATTATATAAATAATAATACTAGATAATAAGAATAAGCAAACAAAACCCTAAAGGCCTTAGGAGACTCACAGTCAACATAAGATTGGACTTGCGCCCTATTGGCTGCCTACGTACTTTACCAGTGTCCTGATAGAGATCAAAGTCCAACGTAGTTCGAAAACCTAGGATTCTCCTATTGTAGTGAACTACTCCTTTACAGGTATTCTATCTTATCTAAGACTCTATCTTCGAGAGTTTATGTTCATTTAAAATACTTCATCTTTCAAAGTGAGATTTTCATCCCAAAACAAATTCTTAAGTTCCAATTTCATTGGGAAACTCTCTCAAAAATAGACTCCTAAATAAACTAGAATCCCTAATTGATGTAGTTCTTACAACAAAGGAAAATCCTAAGTGGAGCCAAGTGGCTCCCCTAACTTAGAGTCCCTAACTACATCCTAAGTTAATCTAAACAATCTAGAATACTAAAATAAGCATGCTGGAATTTATGAAAAATGAAATACAATAATTAATAAAATGCATGAAAAAAATGCCCTAAATGCAATCTAATTATTCTATGTGAACCTAAGCATGTTTCTAGGTTGATTTGATCATAAAAAAATGGCTGTTAATCCACTTTAAAGTTAATTTTAAATTATGGACAGAATTGAAAGTCACCAAAAAAATGTGAATAAAAAGTCGTGAAAATAATAAAAGAAAATAAGTAAATGATCTATAATGCATTCTAATATGATATACTTAAACTACCATATATAAAACTATACAAAAAATGGATTAAGAATGATGATTAAGTCATATTAAAGTAGATATTCCAATCTGGACAAATTTAAATATTCACTTTAAATGGCTTTAATACCATTATTAATTCACCAAAAATACTAAATGAAAGTACTAATATGCATATTAAAACAATGGACTAAAACCCTATATGCAAAACTACCCAAAACAACCAAATATCATGCTCAAAACAACTAAGTCTACCACAAGGGAAGAAACTTACCTTTGCTTGCTCCCTCGAACACAACTCATACACCAATCATTTCAAGGCATTCAATATGATAAACTTAATTGAAATAAAGCAAGAATATAACTATATTTGATACTCAATATCTAAAACTACTTCTAGTATCCTAACAATGATTATTGATACAAAAGACTCAAATCTTCCTAGCAATATGCATTACTAACTCAAAACAGAAAATATTATATATCAAACTAACTTCTAACATGCATTATAATCACAAAAAGGAACTCCCACACATACCATAATGACTTCTTAAGAATTAACATACTCATACCATTCTAAAGACTCAAATTTTATGCATGAAATATAACTTCATAAACAAGAAACTCAAAAAAACTACCACTAACATGTAATCTACATATATATTCATGCATGAATCCTCTTATACAACATGAGAAATATAAAAGAAAAAGAAGAAGAAGAAACCCTTAAGCCTAAACATGCAGAATTTCTCAAAATTCAACTATGTTATAAAGCATAGCATTCTATACATGATAAGATGAAAAACCTTACTTCTAGCCTTCTTCTTCCTTGCTCATTGCTCTCTTCTTCAAGCTCCAATGGCCTCCAATCTCCTACCTAGGGTTCTAGAGGTTGCTATAAGTGCCAAAAGTCTCATAATGCAAAGTTCCCCCCTTAGTCTGGTTTATAAGTGTTGTATATATAGAAGAGGCCTCTATTTTGATCAATGGCTATCATTAAAACCCTAGGGAGTGATCCAAGGGTCTCAATTGAGTCTTCCAAGGTCCCCAAAGTCATGCAAAGCCCTCAAAGCTGAGCTAGATGGGGTTTGGAAGAGTCCCAAGGCAACAAAACTCTCAACTCAAAAAATAGGCAAAATAGACCAATGGCTCGGGTGACCATCCACCCTAGGACGGCTGGCCATCCCTAGGAGGACGGTCATCGAGCCCCCAGTGCAAATTTGCCCTATATGGGCCTATCTCAACCCATTTTTACCCGGTTTCGACTTTTTGGGCCCGTTTTAAGTCCAAATTCGACGATTCAAGCGCCAAAACGATCGTGATTCGATTCTCCATGTTTTGAGAAGTCTTTAAAGTGAAAATGCATTGACCTTAGTCAAATTTTTTAAGAAAAATCCGACCGATTAGCTGTTTTGGGCCTATCAAGCCTATTTAGGGTTTTGAAATCCACTAACCAATCGCTCTTGAGATCATTTCCACTTCTCGAAGCAAGTTTTAAAAAACATTTAAGAAAGTATTTTAGTGCTTTTGAAGGCTTTGTTTTGATAAAAAAGATCGAATTCTGGTCATCCTCGGTTGAAACCCTAATCTGAGCTTAAAAGGGTCTTTTGGGCCTTAAGAGCCAAACATGAGCCCAAAAGCCCAATGGACCTTGCCACTGATCAACTTAGCTACTAAACACACCCTAAATATCCATGCTAAAGCCTCGAGACCATTCAGGACAAGATCGACAGTCATTCAGAGCTTTTGTGATCCAAAGGACAATGCTGTATTTCAAGTCACAAAAGGCCTTATTTCCTATCAAGCCTGACTCGGAATACTATGAAATTTAAAAGGGACATTCCTAGACTCTCTAAAAACTAAATGCAAAAAGAACCGACTCAATCCAACCTAAAAACCTACATGCAATAATGACCTTTAACTAACTACAAAAAAAGGTACTTTGAGCGACTTAGGGTTTTGACACCCTATTCCACTTCAAATCATAGGCAACCATTCATGACTCTTCTTATGGTCAAAAATGGATGTCTACAGCATCCATCTGCACTACATCACACCAGATTTTGTCTCTATACATAGGGCCAACAGAGAAAGAAACCAAACTGCGTTTTGAGACAACTACATCTGTACCCTTCTTCAACCATGACAGTTTCTAGGGTTTAGGATGTTGTTCTGTCACAAGCCCCAATTTTCGAACATCATCTTCAGCAATCACATTCTCACAGCTTCCTGAATCAATTACAAATTTACATACCTTTCCACTAATGGTACATGTGAAATGAAAAATGTTATCACGCAGCCATCCCTCGCTTGCATCCTCCTTTGGTGTGAAACTAGCTCTCCAAACAACAAGTAGTTGTCCTTGGTCTCCCTCAACAAGCTCCTCGGTCTGACTATCCCCTTCTGCTGTGTCAAACTGCGGATCTCCTTCGACATCATACACTATATCTTCCCCGCAATTTCTTCGCTATCCACAAATAAGCCACGTTTACAGTCAGCCATGCGATGCCCTTGATCACCACACTTGAAACAGCGAATCCCACCGGCAGCAGGCGCTCTGGGCAGCTGTCCTCTAATTGGAGGTTTAACCGCGGGTGCTTGCCGATTTTGAACACGATTAGGAGCCATTCGATTCTGACCAATAGAATTGCGACTACTACTTCCATCGCTGCTCCATAAATTACCTGCTAGTTTGCGATTAAATTGTTTTTCCAACTATATTGCCCGCTGATGCGCTTCAAACACTGAAATTGGGTCGAACAATTTCAGAGTATCCTGAATCGGTACTCGTAACCCTCCAATATACCGTAAAACCAATTAATCCTCTGTTTCTGCCAAGTCATTGCGTGAAACTAGTTGGTAAAATTCTGTCGTGTAGTCATCAACTGTCTTTGTACCCTGACGCAACTCCTGCAAGCACTGGTACATCAATCACGTGCAGTTATGGGGTAGAAAAGCTGCACGCAGATGTTTCTCCATCTTTTCCTATGAATTAATTTTTAACTTGTCATGCCTTGTACGAGTCACCTTCAATTGCTGCCACCATGCAGCCGCCCTACTACGAAAACGCGTAGCCACAAGTGAAACCCTCCTATCATCGGGTACCTCCTTAAAATCCAGAACCTCTTCCATAGCGTACAACCAATCTAAGAACTCCTCTAGTTGCACCGTTCCCAAAAATTCTGGGATATCAATTTTTAACCCACTCTCCCATCGCTGATTATTTGATTGTACTCGAGGGGTATTGTCACAACGCCTCCTTTTGCCACTCTTTACGGATTCATCATAAGGATTTTCATACTCATCGTCTAGATCCTCCTCAACCACAGAGGGTGGAGGGGAAGTTTGACTTCCATGATGCCGCCCTAAACGCAGCTCAGCTATTTCGGCCTGCATCGCTTCCATCTATTGCCGTATTTGGGCCACGTCATCTCGTTCTTACACGTCGTCCAGAGGGACATTACGACCGCCACCACGACCCGTTCTCAAACGCGACATGGTGTAAGAACGACCTTTAGCTCTAATACCAACTGATGCAACGGAATATTGAAGACAAGCTCACCAACAACGAATAACCTTCCAAATTCCTGTTGACGTGTCTCAAAGACAGTGCCAAGAAAATAGGCAACCAAGTACTCGATCTTCGCAAAGAGAGAAACTTAAGAAAATGAGTGAAAACTCTCAATTAAATTCTTATTAATTCATCAACTGGTTTGCCAAGACGGCTACAAGCATATTTATACTAAAACAAAGCTTAAAAACCCTAATACTACCGAAATAGGGAAAAACTGAAATAAAAAGAAATTTGCCAAAAATGGAAATATGCGAAATAAAGATAAAATTTGTAAATATATTCCCTAAGGATCGCTACAGAATCAACGGTTCGTCAAACGGACTTCTGTAGGGAAAGTAATTGGCAGAGGAAATCTTTCCATAAATAGCAAAATCACCAAACCGGAGGCCTAAACGAAGGAATGTGCCCAAAAAGCAGCGTACGTCACGGCGTTAGCGGTGAGTCTTGCTCGTCTCGCCGTTTCCATGCAGACTACCAATTTTCGTGCAATTCCGTCACCGAAGACTTTCAATCCTACTAGTCTGTCTTCTGATTTTATCCCAAAATCGCCCTCGAGCCCTAACTCTGCTTGGGCCCCTTTTTCCTGTCCAGCTGATCCATAAAGTCTTGGGCCAAAAGCCCAACCCGGTCTGCATCACTCTCTCTCTCTCTATATATATATATATATAAAACATTGGTCACTAGGTTAAGAAAACTTATGAATGATCCCATATCCCCATTTTATAATGCTTTCATCTCAAGTTGTCAAACCTCATAGGACAATGTTCTTGCAAATGAAATCTATATCTATGTCTATACTAATAAAAAACAATGTTGGAAAAACTTTTGATTGACTAAAATGCTCTCGCATTAAATGTTAATGACATTTTTACCATCTTGCAATACTAATTACCCAAAATCTCTTTAATTGCTTTTTTTAAGAGTCATTTTTTCAATTAATTTTCTAATTTAACAAGTTTTCAACAAAGTTTGATTTTTTTTTTTTTAGTGTTTTGAAGATTTTTTTAAAAAATAAATAGCAATAAATTTTATTAAAAAAAAAAAGATTTGCCTTTTATTAGTTACAATAAAGGTACTATAAATTAAATTAAAATTCTATTAATAAGTATGATTTCATAAAATACCACAAATTTAAATATATATTTTGTTTAAAAAAATTAAATTTTCTTATAAATAGTTAAATACCTATATAACTTGATCGTCAAATAACTGAATATGGCATAATTTACATTCAATATATTATTTTCAAAATAAATGCAATTTTGCCACTAATTTTATCAAATAATTTGGTTTTATTTCTATTATGAAAATTATGTAACATATTGAATTCATATTTATTGATTTAATATTATTTTTACATAATTTTGAATCTCTAAAAATCTTTGTAAATGAAAGTTTTTAACAACTTTAGCTATTTACTTTAGTTGTATTGTTTACAATATAGTTGATTCCTTTAAGGTATTTTTTTAAAAAAATATTACATGCATTGTTAGCCCTAAGGTCAATTGCATGAACCACACTTTGATTATCAACAAACATTACTTTAGTTACTAACAAATGGATAAGTGTTTTTGTCTCCATAGAATCAAAGTCATATCTTGTTAAAGCTCATCAACACATTTAAAGCTTCTCAATTGTGCAAATATGCAAAGTCATGTAATCATGAAAACTTATGAAAGACATCTTGAAGCCATTCCTTGAAAACCCTTGAAGTCAAGATATTTAGGAACTATTTGTAAGGCAAGTCATTTGACTAAACTTGCATAGCTCAAGCCAAAAGATTTTCTCATATTGCATTAGCATTCATTAACTTAGAAAACTTGTAAAAATACCTTTGAATGCTTGAGTTATCTACTTTAGATGTTTTGAGTTGAAATAGACTTAAGAATTTCAAGTTTTTAGCTTTAGAGCATGTTTAGTCGACTAAGCATTTTAGGACTAGTACACTAACCTTGGTCCAAAAGCTAGAACTTTGGAAATTCTAAGTTTAATCGACTAAACATATAGATTAGTCGACTAAGTACTTTGACTAGTCGACTAAAAACACTCCAGTAGCCATGTTTGAAAATGCAGAAGAGCTAGCTGACTAAACACCCTTGCCTAGTCGACTAACCGTACCCGTGAACAAAATTGTTTTGAATTTTAACTGGCTAGTCGACTAATCCCCTTTGCTTAGTCAACTAATGCTCCTGCAAATACAAAACAGCTCTTTCTATTTTGGGCATTTTGAGTATTAAATGAGGTTCGCTCTTCCCCTCTCCTCCAATGGCATTCAAGCATTTTTCAAATGGCCATTTCAGACCAAAATGCCTATATAAAGAGGTTTGTCTATCATTTATTATTATCAATCCAACAATAGTTATTGTCATTCATTGAAAGCATTCATTGTTCAAAGCTTTCTCTACCAAACTCTTGAGCTATACTTGTTAATCATTTGAGAGGCTATTAGTTGTGCTTTATACTTGTGTGAATAAGCTTCTTGAAGCATTTATTGTACACACATCACATCTCTTTGTAAATCTTGTGAGTGCTCTTTGTGAGCTATGGGCAAGTGCTCTTGGTGAGGCTTGAAGAAGTGTTCTTTGTGAGCACTTGGGTGTGTTCTTTGTAAGACACCATTAAAGAGGTTCTTTGTGAGCCATTGTATAAGTTCTTTGTGAGCTAAAGTAAGAGTCTTCCACCTGGGATAAGGAAGACTGTGTAAAGGTTTCTCTACCTTGGAGGAGTAATCCTTAGTGGAATGTGGGAATCCTTGAGCTGGGTGCTTAAGGCAAGGAGTAGGCGAAGTCCAAACCTCGTTAAATCAATGTGTTTGATCTCTCTCTACCTTACTCTTGTTTCAATTGATTGCTTATATATTTGCTTATATTGAAATTAATTGAACCTAATTTATATTTGGTAATATTTGATAAAGTTTGCCAAAAACCCTATTCACCCCCCCTCTAGGGTTATATATTTGGGACAACATACACATTGCATGCGATGTAATGTTAGGAATTATATTTCTTATGTGTTTATTATATTGACATAGGAAGAAAGATGAAGGAAGAGAGTGGGATGGATTGGACCATATAGCAATAGCGCCGAAAACGAAGGGAGAGTTGCTAGAGTTGATATCGGTGTTCTAACCGGAGCTGATATCACCGTTCTGAAATATTTTTGTTCTGCGTTAGTCCCAATATTACTGTCTTCGCGCCGCACCACCATAGCAGGTCGCACAACCACATCACAAGTCAACCGCGACGCAAAATCTCTCTCTGTATCTTTTTGTTTACGAGATGCCACAATCTTCACAATGAAGCAAGGATCTCGTTGTTGGAGCAAAGACGAAAATGAGAGACCGATCAACCATCTGTGACAACATGCTTGGTTAGCCAAATTTAAGATTTAATTACTAGGCACACTCACCGAAAATGGGAGACCGATCGGTGCCCTAAAAACACAGAAGATGATGCTGCTGCTGGCGATACATGGAGATGCATCCATGGCTTCTGAAGAATCACATTGATCAAGTTCTCTAGCGAATCATGCTGAGCTACTTCGTCGATCTCCTGGCTTTCTCAGGGTGGATGTAGAAGATAGTGGAAGGAAAAAAAAAAAAAACTCTCGATTTCTCTCCTCTCCTCAGTGAAAAAATAAACAGTGAGTGGGATTAGAAAACGGAACTAAGGATTAAGGGTATTTTTGACGAAATATGGTAAAAGAACTTTTTGTCCAAAAGAAACTTCAGCAGGACTTCTGGTAATAAACTCTTTGATTTGGGACTTGCAGCCAAATTACCCTTATTTAAATCTCATTATTTAATCAATAAACCTTAAAAATTTTCTAAAATACCCTCAACTCTAGTGTAGCTCTAATCCATCAATTAATCACTACATCGTGTTTTATGGGGTGTTGAAACCAATTTTTGGGGTTTTAGTATCACACACCTAGTTCTTTCCTAACCTAATTTTTTAGATGTTGGGCCATTTGGACTCAGTTCAGCCAGCCTCACCTACCCTTTCCTAATGAAAGGGCTCTACTTCTAGTCAACAAATATTAATTATACAACTAAATGAGTAGTCACCATAATATGCAACAACTTGTGAAGAAAAAAATGTTGTGAAAAAATTAAGAACGAACAATAACCCAAAAAATAAATTAAAAAATGATATTATATATAAATTCCATGAATACAACTATTGACTTAAACATGTACAATGTCGGGGTGTAGGCCAATTTGCTTCCTTGTCTTCCCAACAAACAAGTCCCTGGATTTGATCATGCCTGGAACTAATCCGATGACTGTTGTGAATGGTAATTGTGCCACTGCATCATTCCTCCCAAGGGAAACAATCGCCTTTATCGATCTAGGCTTGTAAGTTTCCATTTTACTTTCCTTTCCTCCCGTCATCAATAGCTTCAAGTTCTCTGCAGCCACAAGAGCATGCTTTTTCGCCAAATGCCCTTGTTTAATTTCCTATTATATAGTTTTCCAAATAACAGTTAGATACTTGTTTTGGTCATAATATCAGCTATTTTACTACTTAAATTAATTTTTTTTTTAAAAAAATTATCGCATAAAAAAATTAATTTACAAGGAAAACAATTGAAATCAAACTTAATATAACAATAAGCAGTCTCATGTAATTAGAATCATATAAGGATCTACTACTTACTGGTATATCAGTAATGTCACCAACGGCAAATATGTTCTTGTGACCTTTGACTCTCAAGTTCTCATCAACCATCAACCTTCCTTGGATATCCATGTTATTTTCCAATATTGTCTCCCTTAGCCATGCTGAACCCAGTGGTCTACCTGTGCACAAGAAATGACAATCTGCTTTGATTGATTCGCCTGCTGAAGTTTGATATGTTCCATCTGAAATTGAGTTCAAATTGACAGATTGCTCCAATTTCACTTCAACATGTTTCGATTTCAACCATTCTAGAGTTTTGTTAGCAGCTTTTGGTCCAATGAATTCTAGCAACCTTGACCCATTATGCACCAGAGTAACATCCTTATCTAAAAAATCAACCGCAATTTCTGCAGCAAGTTCAACACCAGTTGGGCCTCCTCCGACAATCAAAATGGAACGAGCTGATTTTATCTTTTCATACTCTGTCATGGCAAAGATAATGGACTTAGTACAAGCATATATAAGTAACATTATAGTATTTGAATGTATCTTCTTTTTTGACTTGTTATATTCTCACAATTTAGTTTTAAGATAAATCTGAAAAAACATATTAGGAGGGTCTAATTTGAGTTCATTCTCGACCTTAAGTTACATAACAAGGCTTTGGCCTTACATATAGCCTTCAATTTTGCGCTAATGGTAGCCTCTGAAGCATAGTTACCAAACTATTTTCTCAAGATAGAAACCCATTTCCTAAGGAGAAACTTGCCTTCAAAACTGATGGGAATTGAAACTTTAAAGAGTATCTAGACCCATTTCTAATATTTAAGATGAATGACAACAACAATAGATATATATAGCCTACATTGTTTTACCTTCTTGGTATTGATTAAGTCTCCGAGTTCTTGTTTTTGGGATAGGATCTGTGTTGTGGCCTGTGGCAATGACGAGATAATCGTAGACAATCAGACGTCCCCCTTCAGTCAACACTTCAGAATCAGTGATATTGATGGCACTAGACGTAACAATGCAGCCATTGGTGAGGTATTCTCTGTGGTTGATCACTGATCTCTCCCCAAATGATGGCTCCACCATTGCTCTCAAGCTTGCCCATGGAATCTCAAAATATTCCTTCCTGCTTTCAATTTTATTTTTACTAAGAACCCAATAATATAATAACAAAACTTTATATACCATTATTAAGAGAGAAAAAAACAAAAAAAAAAACACTTCCTATAATTCCAAGAATAATGATATAGACATGAGAATGAGCACCTCGCAACTTAAACTTGTCAAAATACATTTCTTAGAAGAGTGACATTGGGGCATTGTGCAATGAATGTTTGAACTTCATGCATTAATCTAGTCTTTTAACCAGTTTTCTTCCACCACTCAATGATTTTGCGACTACTTATCGTGCAGCCAAGTACCATGATATATATGCAAAATAATGCCTCCACCTTATTACCATATGCAATTCTCTGATAATTAACAACTCAAGAAAGCCTAATATCTAAATATACTATTGGGTTTTTTTTTTTTTTTTTATTCCTCTAGCTTAAGAACACCCATGTGAATTAGACCTACTATCAAATATGAGAACAAAGATTTTTTTAGGATCCTTCGCACCTTGGATTGTTTCGTTTAGCTGGTTTTGAACATTATGGTTTTAAATTTGCTCTGTCCTTCGGATATCCAAACTAGCAAATGGCAAATGATATATATATATATATATATATGCCTTTGAAAAACGATCCACTTAGAACCCTTACAAGCATTTTCCTTAATTTCCATTCTCTCAATCTTTACAGGCCAAACAGAGGCTTTGGACTTAGAGAAAGGTTAAAATGAGTAAACAAAGATATTCTTCCCTAGAGTGGAAGGTAATTTTACTCAAATGAAAGTATTAATCTATTAACCCCTCTTGAATGATCATGTGCTTAATCTAATGAGAACCTAATTGAAAAAGTCCTTCTAAATACAATTTAACAAAACAATATTCCTTCATTTATAAAACATAGAGCTATAACAAGATAATCTTCCATACTTTTATCAAAAGGATCAAACGGAAACACTATTAAAAAGAGAGGCAGAGGCCCTAATCAAGCCGTACAGGTGGAGAGAGAGAGAGAGAGAGAGAGCTAGCTTACGGATCAATAAGGGTGACATCAGCATGGAATTGGAGAGACTTGGCGACGAGGGAGCCTGCAACACCCCCTCCAATTACCACCACCTTTCTTCTCTCTCTTGCCAATTCTTGTGCAGCCATCCTCATTCCTTCAACTGCGCTTTTTCTTTCGGACCCCCCACCCCCCCCCCCCCCCCCCCCCGGGGGGGCCCCCATTTTATGAAATTAAGAAAATATTTGAAGAGTTCAACAAAAAATAAAAAACAAAAAATAAAAAAAGAAAATATCTGAAGAGGCAGAGAAGAGGTCAAAGTCATGCATCTCATTTTTCTAGTTTGCAATGACGAAGAAGAATCCAAGAAGGCAGTGGGTAGGTTCGTAATCTTAAACATGAATTACTTACAAGTTGCCCACATTAAGATTTTGTTGAATGGGTACAACTGTACAACCTGGAGACTTTACGCGTCCTATTTCTGAAAGAAGGGCACATTAGTCATTGTCATCCAATGGCTTTTCTACGGAGCCAGCCAGATTTATTGTACAGAAAGCATTATTTTAAAATCCGAACCGTTTATCGAACTGAAAAAGTTATTGGATCAAGGGTCAATCGGTTCAACCGGTTGAACCGCCGGATTGAACCGTGACGTCATAAATATATTATTTATTTATTAGAATAAAAGCTGTAAATGATTCAAAATATAATTTTTTTTAAATGTTTGTACAATCAATTCATATATTTGAATTTATGTGCAGTCATCAAAATTGAAAATTGATAATTACTATTGATCAATCTTTATTATATATATTTTTTAAAATGCAAGATAAAAATATTGTATTATTAAATTAGGTGCGTTGGTTTTTTTTTGTTATTTGGGATTTTTTAAGACTAATTGTCATTTTAGCCTTCTTGGCTTTAAGAGATTTTAAAAATATTGGGACTATTTTAGTCATTTTAGCACCTTAAAAAAATTTAAATTTCAAAAAAAAAAAACGGGTTGATTGGTTTTTTAACCGATTTTTTGACCGGTTTGACCGGTTGAACCGTCGGGTTGAACGATTTATTTAAAAAATAGATTTTTGTGGGTTAAACCAGCCGGAGAGGGGACCGGTTCCCTGTTCGACCGGTTGAACCGACCGGTCCGGTCCGGGTTTAATAACAATGACAGAAAGTGAGCAAGGATATTGATTAATGAGTTGGGATGCATAGGATTGGAGTTTGGATTTGTTGTTGTTGATACGACGGGTAATCTGTTCATCACCGTTGGATGGCCGACACGTGTGGAGAAAAAGAATCCAATGACTCACGTAAGATTGACTCATGAATGGTAATCCAAAACACACCAGATTTAGACATTTCTTATGTGAATCATTGGATTCCATTTCTTGCACACGTATCGGTCATCTAACGGTGATCAACAGGTATTGATCACCTGTTAGATCAACAACAAATCCAAACTCATAGGATTGATCTATAATTAGTCGCAACATGCAATAAGTTGAGATTTTCAATGATGTTTTTCATAGCTTTACTAATTATATTTTACTTATGTTTTTTTCTTTAATATTTTGGGTTATATACCAATAGTCCTTTTTTCATTAGTATGTACACATGTATGCTTACGTGAGAACTTGAATTTTTAAACATTACATGGTAGGTTTTTAAGATAGACCATGAAAAACTGTAATAGTTTAGTAAAAACTATCCCAGTTTTTCATATTAAAAATTGACAGTCGGATGACTATGAATGAGGATATTTGCTTTTTCAAAATACCCATTATTCCATATTGACTAAAAATTCAAGTCTTCACATAAATTTATATATGTACATACCTATAAGAAAATTACTATATATTCCCATAAGTCTCTGATTATTTTATATCATAGATCATTTTAACATAATAAATAAACAAAAGAATTTAAAAAATTTAAGAATCTCATGGTGTAAAACTCTAAATTCAAATTATTATTTTTTTAATAATTTTGGTATCCCACATTGAACTTGAATTGGCCAATCAAAATTTTGGAATTGGCAACTGACGTTTCTCTATTAAGATAATATTGGACCTCTCTACTATAACAAATGTCAACCACAAGCTTCAATTGTCTAGAGGGGATCACATATTTCACATCTTTTATTTGCACGCAACTATATGATCTTTTTCAAATCAAATGTTGAGTAAAAATAATTTTTACAAAATATAATTTCATCTATATACTAAGAGTATATAAGCTTTTATTAGTGTGAGTAGAATCTATTCAAAATAATGAATATCTATTAATTACAATCTCTTATTACAAGATAACACCCTTTGATTCCAATCATGATTAATATCAATTACATGAAAATTTATATTTATTTATGATTGTGCCTTCACTTAAACATAAGTCCCAAGTTGCCTACGTATCCCTTGTAGGGATCAAGCCAATTGTAGTTCGAGGATTAATTGAAATAAATTAATTAATGGGTATAGGACCCACTATTTAATTATTTAATTTTAGTGATTTATAATTTTAATAATTAATTAGACTATTAAAATTAATTTGATTTGTTTTTGGATACATTTAAGAATTTATCGGAATTGTGACTGCATTCAGTGTAGCTGCTAGACTACCTACGTATCCAAAGTGGAATCAAGTCGATCGTAGTTCTAAAATATTTAAAATGATAAAAGCTCAACCTTAATTTAGAATTAAACTCTATTAGCCAATTATTGTGGATTCAAGATCCGCTTAATTCTTGAACTAATAAGTCAAAATAATAGGTTTTAATGAATTTAGATATTTAAAGAAAGGTTCATCCATATTTTGTAAGTCTAAAATAAAATTGGACTAAGAAAGCCCAATTATCAATAAAGAACCAATTCTTCGTAAATTTGATTCCAAAATATTTTTTATAGTCAAATCATTTAAGAAACTCATTATTTGAATGCCAAATCAAAATATAAAATTGATAGAACTTAAATGAGATCCAATGATTTGATATTGTGTATTTAGTTTGTCCAATATAAATTTGCTTAACATTGGTTGGACATTTGTTAGTCCACTAGATATATGGACTACATTAATTGGATATTTATTAACATAATATGGACATTAATTTTATATGGGTTCCAATAGTCCAATAAGATGAAATTCCAATTTGATAATATAATTATAGTTCTATTCCCATAGGAAATAAGAATTCAATTATTTGTCTAAATTTTCAAGTGAACTTTGTAATTTGAATTTTATAACATTGTTACGGCATTGATGAACCGAATTGGCATTTTAATTTGATCAATGTTTTTTTTTTATCCCAAAACCTTCTAGAAACATAGATGATTAATTCCTGAATGTTTTGGCTTTTGAATTATCGAATTTGGACTTAAAACGAAGAAGATATGTCCAAAACAAGTTAGAGAGTCCTAAAAAGACTCGAATTTTTGCAAAAAATTGGATTCTTCTCTGATGGCCGTCCAAGCCTTGGACCGTTATCTTTCTTTTTATCCTGATTTTTCTCCAACTCCTAGTATTATTTGGTTTGAGGACTTTAATCCGATTTCTTTCAAAAATTTTGGCTTAATCTGATATCCTAACACCTTAGGGGACTCAATATGAACCTTTGGATCATTTGGATTAAATTTAATCTTGATCGATCGTCCATGCTTGAGCGAAAAATCTATAAATAGGGGTCCCCTAATCTTTGTTTTTCATTCAATTCTCACTCAAGTTTTGAGAAGCTCTCTAACATAAAGAGAAGAGGCTCAATGAAGATTTCCAGCAACTTTAGAGGTATTTATTCCTCTTCTTCTTCTTCTAGTTTAATCTTTTTTTTTTTCTTCCCTCTCTTCTAGTTCATTAGGGTGAGTTTCTCTCTCTTCTAGTTCTATAAAATGAGTTCCATTCTAGTTCTCTAGAATGCGTTAGGTTTGCATGATAGCTTAAGGCTATTACATGTTCATATGCATGATAGTTTTAGGGTTTATTATTTTATGTTCTCATGCATGTTAGTTCTATGGTTTATTATTTCTTATGCATGTTTAGAATTCATGTTCATAGGTTAGTATGCATAATTAGGTTTATGTTATTATTTTATGCATCATTGTTTGTGATATACAATTGTAGATGAGAGAGCAATTGCACAAGGTAAGTTTCTGCCCTTGTGTTTACTTTTGTTGTTATTTTCATACATGCATAATGATAACATGTTAGTAAGTTGCATTTGGGATCATCCTAGTTCGCATGTTTAGGGTTTAGTTGATTCCTAACATGGTCTAGAATAATTTAGGTTGTTGTCCATGCAACTTAAATTAACTAAAGCATGTTAAAAATAAAGTCTTTTAGGGTTTTTAACATATAAATCTAACCTAGGTTCACATAGAAATCATTAGGATAGATTTTTTTCATTCTTTACATGCATTTGCATTGATTTCAAGCATGTTTTCATATAATATAGATGCTGTCCAGAATTGCATTTTGAACTTAAAAGCGTGTTTAGGTTCAAATTAACCCTAGTTTAGGTTGAATTAGCCTCTAGATACAAGTAGGATTAAGTGTAGTTTAGAAACCCTAGGTTAGGAGAGGTTTCTTACCTCCATATGACTCTTTTATTGTAAGAATTACAATTAGGTTAAATCCTTAATTAGGATTCTAGTCTTGAGAGACTTCTTTTCAAGAAAAAAAAAATTATTTTTATTCAAATCATTTTAAAAATTAAAGTGTTTTATGAAAAAACCTATTTCGAATACAATTCTTATTTTGGAGTTGTAATTTCAATAGGACTTGTGGATTGAGAATCTTTTTCAAAATCAAACTTTATTTCAAAGTATCAATCTTTTTCAAAATCAAAGTTTTTATGAATAAAAACCTACTTTGAATATAAGTCTTGCAATAGAGTTGTATTTCAAATAGGATTTCCAATAAGAGTTATTTTCAAAATCAAATTCCTTCCTGGATAAGGATTATTTTCAAAATAAAAGTTATCTTTTGAAATAAAGAGTTATTTTACAAAACAAAGTCTCTCTAGAATAGAGTTTTAAATGAGTTGGATTATTGAAAGATAAGCCTTTAGATAAGGATTTGCATGAATGTAGTTCCATACAATAGGATAAGTCCTATGTTAGTTTGAACTACGTGGACTTTGAAGCTTACTAGGAAACTAGAAAGATACCTAGGCGTTAATAGAGCTCAAGTCCGCCCTAAGATACTAAGTATCTTAGGTTTTTACGGTTTTGTTTGATTTTTTATTTTTATTTGTTATAGTTAGTTATGATTTATGTGTCCATGAGATATTAAATAGCCCAAGTAAATTAAGAGACCTTTAATTAGGGTGAAATGGGTGCCTACAAGATGTTTCTTGGAACCTTCCCATGTCATAACCTAGTCCCGAATCCATCTCTGGTCGTTGATCTTGTCTTTCCAAAAATATTGAGTTGTTTTTTATGGTTTCCTTATTCCTTAAAAATAAGGTGGCGACTCCTTGTCTTTTTCAAAAATCTAATTCCGCTAATGTGGATTGCATTGATTTCCTCGATGGTTCATAAACCCATCAACAATTGCAGATCTTTTAAGAATTCATAGCAAGCTATATGAACTTTCTAAAAGAAAATATGTATATTGGGATCATTGGATTTAGCATTTTTATTAAGGGAAAACTTTATATGAGGCTTATGGTGAAGGTAAACAGCCTATTGTTCCAAAGCCACAGAAGAATTTAAAAATTCCTGAACTAGCTTTGGAGATATCAAAAGAGGGGCAATTGGCTGCTTTTTTAGCATTTTGGTTAAGTAGATTTGTTCTACCTTCAGCTAATAATTCAGTGAGATCTGAAATATTTTATATGGCTTCTTTATTAGCATAAGGGATAAGGGTTTCACTTGCACCTATAGTATTGGGTTACATATATCGTAGTCTTGGAGAAGTTACTACCCATCCTCATGGTCTTGGTTTGGCTAATCCATGTCTTCCAATCCATTATGTAATTGGTTGGTTGGGAGAGCATTTTCAAGCTTTGTATCGAGCTCGTGCTAATTATGAATATTTTGAGTGAGATGAGTATTTCTTTATATGATTTGAAGGTCATTGGTGGCTTATCAATTTTGGGTGTCCCCTATGAATAGTTTATACCTTCAAATCAAGAATTGCTCCAAAAAGATGCATATGGAAAAGGATAGTACCCATCAACAGTTGCGGAGCTTTTAAAAATTTATAGCAAGCTATGTGAACTTTCTAAAAGAAAGTATGTATATTAGGATCATTGGATTCAACATTTTTATAGAGGGAAAACTTTGTATGGTGCCTATGGTGAAGGTAAACAACGTATTGTTCCAAAGCCACAGAGAATTCAAAATTTTTTGAACTAGCTTTGGAAAAATCAAAAGAGGGGGAATTGGCTAATATTTTAGCATTTTAGTTGAGTATATTTATTTTACCTTCAGCTAATAATTCAGTGAGACCTGAGATAAGTTATATGGCTTATTTATTAGCACAAGGTGTAAGGGTTTCATTTGTACTTACAGTATTGGGTTACATATATTGTGGTCTTGGAGAAGTTGCTTCCCATCCTCGTGGTCCTAGTTTGGTCAATCCATTATGTAATTGGTTGGTTGGGAGAGCATTTTCCAACTTTATATTGAACTCGTGCTGATTATGAATACCATTAAATCAAGAATTGCTCCAAAAAGATGCATATGGAAAGGACAGTACCCATCAACAATTGCGGAGCTTTTAAGAATACATAACAAGCTGTGTGAATTTTCTAAAAGAAAGTATGTATATTGGGATCATTGGATTCAGCATTTTTATCGAAGGAAAACTTTGTATGGGCTTATGGTGAAGGTAAACAATGTATTGTTCCAAAGCCACAGAAGAATTCAAAAATTCCTGAACTAGCTTTAGAGATATCAAAAGAGCGGGAATTGGCTGCTTTTTTAGCATTTTTGTTGAGTAAATTTGTTTTACCTTAAGCTAATAATTTAGTGAGACCTGAGATATTTTATATGGCTTCTTTATTAGCATAAGGGATAAAGGTTTCACTTGCAGCTACAGTATTGGGTTACGTATGTCGTGGTCTTGAAGAAGTTGTTACCCATCATTGTGGTCCTAGTTTGGCCAATCCATGTTTTCCAATCCATTATGTAATTGGTTGGTTGGGAGAGCATTTTCCAACTTCGTATTGAGCTCATGCTAATAATGAATTTCAATTCCTAAAAGTTATCCGGTCTTAGCATGATATGCTGATATTAAAGCATAAAATATGGGCATTTCTCAGGCTCGAGTCATCTTTAGAAGCGACCAGTATGTGATTTATCGCCCCATAGCTTTTATTGAAGATCATGGCTTTTCATTTAAAGATGATAAGAACTTATCATATGATAAATTTGAATTATTGGTTTGTATGCGCTCTTCACTACTATCCGTACAAATTGGTAACAGTTTGTGGTTAGAACCGTATTACCCTAACAGATTTGCTCGCCAATTTGGTCTTGATCAAGGTGTTCCCTCGAAGAAGCTCCGCTTTAGTGTATTTCGAAGAGGGCAGTGTGACATTGAAGACTTAGCAAAAGCACAGTTAGGCGGCATACAACTGAAAGGTTTTCGATAACATGGGTTTGCAGCGGAAAACTTGCAACAAAAATTTTACAAGAGAATAAACCCATCATCGAAATCCAGCAAGGATTCGAACAAGCATGGGGTCATAAGTTTAAAGAACAAGAACATATATTTATCAAATATAAGTCATACTTACTTGATTGCCTTTCGATTTTGCAATTGTCGAACTCGAGCTTCAAATGGATGAAGCCTCCAATGGTATCCACACGAGCACAACACCCTTTGAATCCTTGCAACTCCTCAACACTTGAGCAAGAGGCAAGCTAGAGAGGGAGAAGATAAAGCACGGTTTGGAGAAAGAAGATGGAGCTCACGGCCCTAGGGTTCTCCTTCCTATTTTGTGTCTTCTTCTAATGTGGAGGCTAGGTTACTTATTATGTTATATTTAGATTATATGTGTTGGCTTGTTTCGATTCAAAACTTGGTTTGGGTTGTACATTTTTTAGTATGTGTACTAATGATCACAAGCGAAGCCGTGCTTAAAGTCTCTAACTCACCATGGATTAGGATGGTAAGTGACTTAGTGACCTAGGGATCATGTTTAGGTGGTTTAGATACTTATACTTTCTCATATCCTTTGTGTGTGGCCATGAATTGATCAAAATGATAAAATTGGGGTTTTCAATAAACCTGGATCGATCCAATATCTTGAGAATTCAACTACAAAATCAGTACAGAATTTCATACCAATTTGGATCGATCCAAAGCATCCCTGGATCAATCCAAGATCGTAAAAATCAGTATTTTTTCTTATTTTTAGCTCTTATTTGTGATTGGTCATTTACCACCTATATATATATTGTGTCATCCGAGATCCAGGGTTACGACAGCCTCTAGAGAATCATACCTAATTAAGCCCTAAACATTTTCCTCTCTTGTGAACCTTGAGTGTTCTTCTTTTCTTGTAAGAATCATACTGCTTCTTCATTCATATCTTATGGTTTCAGTTTGATTGCTTTTAGGATAGTCTAAAAACCTTGGAAACAACACTTCAATATCTATGGTGAAAAATTTCTATGGAGATAGGAAATCTCTCATGATTTGATTGAGAAATCAAAAGTGATGCCAATGGGATTGGTTGCTGAGCATGCTGTGAAGATGGAGGACTCATTGGGATGAGTTGATGAGATCTTAGTACACTAGGCCAGGGTTTTGTGAGAGCAAGTGTATGGTATAATCTTTGTACTCCCTTTTCTATAGTGGATTGTTTTTTTTTCCCCGTGGTTTTTTTCCCGAAAGGGTTTCCACGTATATCTTGTGTTCCTTGTGTTGATTTACTGTATTGATATTTATTTGCTAACTATCAAGAAGGATAGAATGATTTCTGCTTTGTTCATAGATCTCTCTTGATAGTTGAAATATCATTTGTATTTCTTGAGCATAAGGTGTTTGTATTTATTCCTAAAAGAATGAATTTAGATTGTTGCTCGTGTGTAATGTTCATATATGTGTGATTTCTTGTGGAGAAATTCTAAAGTGCTGTAGATCTATAGGGAATTAGGTTTTAAAATTGGTATCAAAGCTAGAATCACTGTGATGGTTCAAATTATGCCTATTGGAAAGCTAGGATGAGGATTTTTTCTGACATCTCTAGATGAGAGAGTGTGGGTCACTGTTGAGCAAGCTTGGAAACCTCCTAGCTTAAAAGTAGGAAATGAAATCTTACCTAAACCTGCTGATAAATAGGAAAAAGAAGAGTTAGAAAATGTTGGTTGGAATAGTAGGGGTCTAAATGCTATTTGCAATGCGTTAACCGCAAGCGAATATCGTAGAATCATGATCTGTGAAAGTTCCAAGGAAGCTTGGGATGTCATGAAGATAACCCATGAGGGTACTACCTTGGTCAAGAATTCGAAATTTCAAATGCTCACTTCTCAATTTGAAAGAATTAGAATGGAAGAAAATGAGACATTTTCAGACTATTATGCTAAGTTAAGTGACATTGTTAATTCATCATTTAATCTTGGCGGAAGAATTCCTAATTTTCAAGTTGTTTAAAAGATTTTAAGATCTCTTCCTAATCACTTTCAACCAAAAATCACAGCCATTGAAGAAAGTAAAGATATAGGTTCAATCCGAGTGGATGAATTGGTTGGCTCCATTCAAACATTTGAAATGAATCTAAGAGATTCAAAAAGCAAAAACAAAAGTCTTGCTTTATCTTCAATGAAGGAAGAGCTTAAATCACACAAACATGATCTTGATGTGAATGATGATGAGCTTGCCCTATTTGTTAAACAGTACAAAAAATATCTTAAGGCTAAACAAGGATTGTCAAATTAAAATAAAAAGTTTGACAAAAGGCAAGGCACATCATCATCAAAAGTTGACAATCGGAATTCAAAAACTAGAAAAGAATGTTTCAATTGTCACAAACATGGTCATAGGGCTGCAGAGTGTCCTGAAAAGAGAATGAATCAAAACAAAGCTCATAATGCCACTTTGAGTAATAGTGATGAGGAGAATAATACCTCTCATGAAAATGACTTTGGCAATGAGGAAGAAAATTTCACTGCATTTGTGGTGTCCGTAAATTCTTCTTGTGAATCTACTTGGGTTCAAAAACCCCCAAGGTTGGAGAACATCAAGTTTCTTTATTGGAAAACTAGGATGAAAGTTTTTTTGAAATCCATTGATGTTAATGTGTGGAGAAGTGTAGAAGTGGGTTGGGTACATCCCATGATCAAAAATGATGGTGAACTCATCTTGAAACTTTTTGAAAATTGGAGTAGGATGAAATTGATTCCCAAAATTGGAATAGTGGTTTTAAAAAATTATGTGATGCTCTAAATGATCATGATCTTAAGCTCATTGAAAACTTTGAAATATCAAAACAAGCTTGGGATCATCTTGAGATTATTTATGAGGGCAACACATATGAAACATATCTTAGACTGCATTGTCTAATGAATCAATTTAATAATATCAAGATGAGAGACCATGAACGTTTTTGTGAATTCTACACAAGACTATGTGACATTGTGAACTCTTTAAATGGCTTAGGAGAAAAAGTTCATGAGTCAAGAATTGTAAGAAAAGTTATGAAATCTTTGTCTCATAGATTTTGTGTGAAAATTATTGAAATAGAGAAAAATCAAGATGTGGACTCTATTGCTCTAGATGAACTTGTTGGGACACTTATGTGTTTTGATGAACAATGTTCATATGTTGTACCTGAAACTAGTTTTAAAGCTTTTGTTGTGTCTTTGGGAACTCATGAAGAGTCTTCCAACAAGAAAGACCTAGATGACATTGAAATATTTCTAGGAAAGTCTAGTGATGAGACTGAAAGCATTGAGGAAGAGGAGAGTGAACTTCAAAAGGCTTATGATGACCTTTATGAAGAGGCTTAT
>JAESVK010000622.1:41373-63677 GCA_017140935.1 Hamamelis virginiana
CTTATCAACTCAAAAAGAAAAATCTGACTTTGGCCTTTAAAGTAAAGTCGGATAAGAAAGAAATTGAAATGTTTAAAGAAGAGTTGAGCAATCATGTCTCTCACATACAAGATGTGAAAACTGAAAAATTGGCATTGAATGATAAACTCATCCATTTGAAAAGGATAATGAATCTCTTGTGTTGAAAATATGTGAGTATCAAAAGAAAGTCAAGAGTCTTGACTCAAGACTCAAGGATGAAGTTGAAAGTAAAAGATGTCTAAGTTTTAAAGTGAAGAGTCTAGAAGATGAACTAACATTGGCTAAGAAAAAATTGTTAAAACTTTCCAATGGGAGTAAAATTGGATCACATTCTTAGCATTGGCAAGTCAATCAGTGATAAGACGGGACTAGGTTATGTTGAATCTTCTAGTGTTCCATCATCTTCAGGAACTAAGTTTGTTCCTTCATCAAAGTCATATCTTAAAAATGAGACTTTGCCTCGCTCCAATTCAAAGAGGCCTCACTTCAATCCAAATTCCATTAAAGTAATACCCACATGTCATTCTTGTGGTATTAAATGACACATAAGACCAAATTGTCCTAGGAAAGAAAAAGGTCAAGTGAAGAGTTTTTTTCAAAAGTTGGTGATTTGTCACCATTGTGGTATCATGGGTCACATTAGACCAAATTGTTTCAAGTTGATGAATAGAGGTCAAACCAATCAATTTGCACCCACTTGCCATCATTGTGGCAAAGTTGGTCACATTAGACCAAATTGTTTTCTTCTTGAGAAGTGTCAAGTTGTGTCTAGACCTAGAAATGCTCCTAGAATAAAAGTTGCTCTAATTTCAAATAGGAGGTTTCCTAGGCCACACAAGGTTAGGAAAGGCAACAAAATTTGGGTAAGAAAGGATAGTGTTAAATGTATGGTTATACACACTGCCTTGAGAGCGAGAGAGTGCAGACAATGGTACTTTGATAGTGGATGTTCTCGTCACATGACAGGAGACAAGTCATTGTTTGTTCATTTTGAAGAGTGAAATGGAGGTATTGTCACTTTTGGTGACGGTAATAGATTAAGCATCAAAGGTAGAGGGATTGTTGAATCTCATGGTTTTCCTAAATTATAGGATGTATTGTTTGTGGATGGCCTTAAAGCTAATCTTATTAACATAACTCATCTTTGTGACAGCAATTTTTCTGTGAACTTTACCAAAGTTACATGTCGTGTCTTTGGTAGAGATGGAAAGTGTGTTCTTGAAGGAAAAAGAACAAGTGATAACTGCTATGGGATAGTTCCAAATGAGTCTCTTATGTGTAATAGAGCCAAAGTTGAAGATGTTGAGTTGTGGCATCAAAGACTTGGTCATATCAATTTCAAAGATCTCTCAAAATTATCCAAAAATGAAATTGTGAAAGGTGTTCCCAAGTTTGATAAAATTGAGAAAAGCATTTGTGGACCATGTCAAAAAGGTAAACAAATTAGAGTGTCTCATAAAAAGACAAAAGGGTTTACTACGTCTAGACTTCTAGAGTTAGTCCATGTTGATTTCATGGGTCCCATGAGAACTGAAAGCTTAGGAGGCAAAAGATACATTTTTGTAATGGTCGATGATTATTCTAGATACTCTTGGGTACAAATTTTGAGAGAAAAATCTTATTATTTTGAGAATTTTAAAGCCTTGTGTAGGCAACTTCAAATTAAAAAATGATGTGTAATTAATCAAAGATAACCAAGAACTAATAATAAGGTTTGGTCTAAATTTTATATGTATGTTTGATATATATATGTTATGCATGTGATGTATGTTTATGTTAAAAATGAGACCCTTCTACAAAACCCTTTATTTTCAAAAATTAAGTTGTAAGGAAGGGGTATGAGCCTTATCCTAGCCTCCCACCATTATAAGATAAGAAAATTCCTTCGATGGTTATGTTTGACTGCAGATATGCGGGAACATATCCACTCTAAGAATTCTTCTCATCTTATTTTAATATTGGATATCATAAGATGCGAAAATGGTGTATTCCAAGAACCTATTATGTGAGGGATACAACATTCAATTGACCATACTTATGTGAATGATGGGTGTGACTTAACTAAAGAGTACTATCCAAGAACCTATTATGTGAGGATACTACAATTTAAAGGCTAAACGAAAGATTGGAACTTGCTTGAGAAGCATTAAGATAAAGAGTTATCCACTCATCAAAATTAGTAGCCAAGAACCTTTTATGTGAGGATTACTAATCCTTGATGGGACCCCAATCCCCGCTAAGGAAATTCAATGCTGAAATTCCCAAATCTCATTAATAAAGGGTATATGAGATTTGAA
The DNA here is from genome assembly GCA_017140935.1 of Hamamelis virginiana. Lineage (NCBI taxonomy): Eukaryota > Viridiplantae > Streptophyta > Magnoliopsida > Saxifragales > Hamamelidaceae > Hamamelis > Hamamelis virginiana. Next base: position 43,692 of record JAESVK010000622.1, read on the forward strand.
TCAAATAGTGGGAGGTACCATAAGACTTAAAAACCAATTGGGATTTATGGTTTAATAATATGAAATTTACATTTGCTATTTTCTATTGTAGATGGCTCCCCTAAACCCTCTATCTCAAATTTTTTATGACAACCATTTGACTGGTACAAATTCCCTAGAATGGTTCAAGAATTTTAAAATTATTTTAACCGCTGCAAATAGAATCAAACATGTCATTAGTATCACCAAATAGTACCCATACCAAAAACAGAGATCATAGATGATGATAGCAGTGATGAAGTTGGTTACCTTGGTGATCTCCTTTTACCGAAAGAGACGAGGCTATGGGGGGAAAGGGAGGGGGAGAAGGAGAAGATAGGGTCTGCCATGGATGGGTGTTGAGAGAGAAAAGGTGTGGAGGGAAGAGAGAGAAGTCGTGGATTTGCTTTGCTATGGGGGTTTACCCCGAGTGAAAAATAATGGGGATAGAGTGATGGGGAGAGGGCTCTGTGTACAGGTGCTATTTGATTTTATTTATTTTTTTTTTTTTGGATCGGACAAGTGGATTAATCCCATGGGGATTTGTTGGATGGATTGATTTTCTTTTAATTAATATAAAATATAATAATTAAAATAATATTATTTTATAAAAATTATTATTACAAAATATAGATAATTAATTTGGAATATTAATATGTTATACAGAGCTTCTAATATTAAGTGCACCTAATGTATCTTGCATTAGGTGCCCTTTTGTAGAGTCACTTGCTATGAAAATTTTGTTTAATCGTTGGATTAGATACCCATATCGTGTAAGTCATCTCTGCTAAAAATCGCAGTGATCCAATGGTTGATATTTGAAAAAAGCAATGCTATACATTGCTACAACGCATCGCTACAAGTATCGCTACAAGTAGGGGTGCAACTCGAATCAGATCAGACCGGACTGGGGGTAAACGAGGACCAATCCGAACTAATTCGGATTAGGCTCTCAAGGACCAGAACCAATCCTAATTGAATTCGGACCAGTTTTGGACCAATCCTAATTCAATTTGGATCAGACCGGATTGGACCATGGTTCTTCATTAAAAGAAAAATGAAATAAAATTTTAAAAAAAATTCCCTAATATTCAATTCAATTATAGCTATATAATGACTTGATTTTTTCCCTATTATAACAAGTAACAATGTAAGATTAATACTTCTACATAATTAAATAATTGAACAAAATAACAATTAGGTATTCACCATTATATAAAGTAACAATAAAAAAAGTTTAGTCCAATAATCCAAAATAAACCTCCAAAAGGAGAAAAAAAATTTATACAAAAAAACAAACAAAACCATAATAATTAAAAATTTTTTTATTTCTAAAAATTCATATTATAATAATTTTTCAAAGCGACATTTTAAAAAAATTGACCATTGAATCACTATGATTTTTGGCATACATGACACATATAAGTATGAGAATTGAATTCGAATTTAGGATTGGACCGGTTCCCAAAAATCCAAATCCGAGGACCAATAAGAATTGAATTCGGATTGAAGAATTGAAACCATGACCAATCCGAATTCAATTCGAACCAATTTGATCCGGTCCGAATTGACCGGATCAGGCCAGTTCCTAGTTTTACTTGTTCCAAGTTGCACCCCTAGCTACAAGAAGAAAATGAGGGTAGTTTTGAAAAATCACTAATGGGTATTTTTAGAAATTCACGATCTTTCTTTCTTGTAGCGATATTTGTAGTGATGCATAGCATTTTCCTTGTGAAAAATGTAACTTTGAAAAACTGTGACTTTTTTGTTCTTTAAAATGTTTTTTTTTTTTTCCATAGACAGTTTAACCAACCGTTGGATCACTGTGATTTTTGGAAGGCATGACATACATGCAGAGCCGGTCCTGGGCTTTGGGTGGCTTGAAGCGGCTACCTAAAAAGGGGACTCCTCTACATGTAAACTCTAAAAAAAAATTGCATCTTAATTACTATGTTAAAGATTTTAGTTTCTTATAAAACAATATCTATTATAGCATATCATAGTAGAGAAAATAGTTAAATAGAAAAAGGTTTTCAATTGGCTCATCCCAAACCTCAACAGTACATCAACAAAAAATAATTGCTTAATAGTAGAACATACATGTAAATGTTGTAGCTAACCAATATGATCTTAGTCCATTAACAAAATAGTATCTCCATCTTATTCCACTGCATTCGAAAAAAAAAAAAGCAAAAAGAATAAAAAACCATTGTATCATGGAATTGTCCAAAAAAACAATTTCAAACATAAAACAATATATATTTTTTATAATTACCTAAAAAATAAACATGTCATTGAAATGTTACTCTTCTTGCATTTGCACCTGCGAAGTCGGTAATCAAAGTAGCATAGTCAAGCTTTTTGGCCAAATCATCAATCTCAGGCACTCTCTCAACTTCAATTGAACTAAAAGATTCTTTATATTTAGTGTTTACCAAAAACTTGTCAAGAGCCCCTTCTTGAGACTTGATAAATGCCTCTAATTTTTTTCCTTTTCAACTCTTTTTGATGGCCAAACTCATATTTTCTTTTAGGAGGCATGACTTATATGATCAAATGATGAATCATACAATAACAAAATAATAAAATCAAATAAATTGTCTTCTTCGTTTACTAATAAAAAAATCCTAAAATTTTAATTTAATTCCCAAATTAAAAGCCCTAAAATCTTATTTACAATAATCAATATCATTTTATCAAAGCCCTAATTCATTGAACACAATGATTCAAAAAGAAAAAACAAAATAAAAAAATTACTACTGGTCGAGAGAGGACGAGAGAAAGTCAGAGTTTACCGCCGGTTGGGTTGCTGAATGCTGACTTGCTGGTTCTGCCTGTTCCAAGCTTAATCTTCAAACTTTAGGAATAAGGAGAGCCAAAGAGGAGAGTAGGAGACTTCTACAACTTTTTCATTTTTTTATTATTTTATTTTGCTTTTATTACTTGTCGGCCAAGTCCAACTTTATTTATTTTTTTTCTTTTTTTTCTTTTTGTTCTAGAATAATGAGATGTGTGGCTGTGTAGGTAGCTTTTATTCTATAACTCATGTGCCATTTTATTATTATTTTTGCTTTTGAAAAATCCTGTCCGCCAAGTCCAACTTTACTCTTTGTGTTTTTCTTTTGTTCTACAAAGACTACAATAATGAGATGTGTGTGGCTGTGTGGGCAATTGGAAAGGGGCTGCAAGACTTATATAATAAACAAAAAAAATTGGGGCCTAAAGCGGCGGCTTCACGGGCTTTAGCCCAGGGCCGACCCTGCATACATGATAGGGGTATTTAATCCAACTGTCAATTTTCCAAAATTTTCATCGCAAGTGGCTCTAAACTAACCAAAGCACCTCTGATATAATATATTTTATGAATAAAAAAATATAATTTATGAAGATTAAAAAAGAAAAGTGTTAGGAAAATTAGTTGGAGGGTGATTGAAAAAATGAGGGTTGAATGAAGGTAGTAATAGAAAATTTTGGAAATGCCAAATATGGTAGCACCCCATTGGAGCACATTAGTGCCAAATATGGGAGAACACTGTAGGAGTGCCAAATATGAATATGGAAGGCTTAAATGGGAGCTCTCCATTAGAGATGCTCTTATAAGGGATTTTAATATATATATATATATATATTGATACCATTTACGCCCAATAACAGTAAAATAATTGATATGCATAAAAGAAAACAAATATAATATAACTGAAATTGATTTATATAATTGAAAAATAACAAAGATAACAAACTTACAAAAGATATGACCGATCAAGCGGTCTGATAGCTTTGATAACCAAAATTACAATATGGAGAATTATCTGAGGAGATGAAAGGGGATAACAAGGTTGAGAGGGTATGGGAGTCTAACAATTGAAACTCAAAAACAAACTCTGGTTTCTAACGATTACAAATGATCCTTTTATAGACTTGATAAGGTTTTCTTTAACCAAAGCCATCATGTGAACTCATAATGACTGCCTGCTGTACTATTAATCTTTTGACTGCTTTAACCTGTGAATAGTGAATAGTAAAATTACTTTTACTGTAGCACTATTGTTTTTAACCAAAAAATCATTATCTGGAGCATCTCGAGGCGCCGAAAGGTGCATTGGATGCTGATAACCTTGATATCTGTGAAATTTTTGTACCGAAAGTAAAGATTCCTGTTTTATCTGATAGGAGCGAAGATACCGAAGCAATCATCTTCATTCTCCTGAGCATAATCAATATCTGATGGAGAGTCAGACTCTTCATCTTCATTATCTGAAATTTCTTCTTTGATAGAAGAAACTGCTGCCTCTAACTGCTTCAACAAATCCTTTTTAGATGTTGTAGGAGCTGTTATCATATTCTGGACAATCTTATTCTTGCCCATTAATAACTTTGATTGTTCTCCAAAGCCAATACTGGAAGTAGCAGGCCTTTTCTTGAACCATTCAATAACTGCTTTATCTGTGACATCCTTATGAGAGAAACCATCCCACCATTTGATATGGAAAGATCTACTCAAATTAGGAAGAATACCTGAAGGTGTTATTTCATATTTCCAATAAAAAATCCAGGCTAAACCAAATTGTCCAAAAAACATTAACAATTTAGGATATCCTTGGAGGCTTGGAGGAACATAAATCTTTTCTTGAAAGATAGAATATCCATCAAGAACAGGTTTAGGAAAGATATCTTTGGTTGGTCCGAAATGGTTCCACCAATGCAGAAACCAAAAAGGGATATCAAAAGAAAATGCCTTATCAAATAAGATCATCCATGAATGACGGTGATCTTTATTTTGAAAATAAAAGGCATTATACCAAGCTTGCTAATAATCCCAATAATTATAACCTGGAGGGTTATAATGATGAGTAAATTTCTTATAAAGATAAGGAGAAGCTCCCCATCTAGATAAAGAAATAACATTGGAAATTTTGCAAGTGGTATGATTAACTTGAGATGGATCTTTAACATCTGGATAATGTTTAAATGATACAGAATCAGAATCCACTAAAATGAATTCATAAAATTCCTGAGTTTTCTCAGGGGTTGAAGAAGGAAACTGATAATCATCACCAAACATTATCTGAGCTAACTTAATTGGTTCCTTTTGAAATTTAACCAATTCTTTCTCAATAGCAAAAATATGAAGCTTTTGAGGTTTCTCCATAAACTTTGATTTAACAGGAGTGGAGCATGAAGCTACCACAGTTTTAACTGAATCAGAAAATGTTTTTGTCAGAGCCGGAAATGCATTCTGACTCTTTTTGATAGCCTTTTTGATAATCAGAGGATAAAACTTCAAATGGATTTTGAAGAGCAAGTTGAGATAAAGATGCCTCTTCATCTTCTGCTATTGAAGCCCAAGATGGTTTATCTTTAACAACATATGATTCTTTGGATCGAACCATAGATCCAATAGGGTTATCCTTGGCAGGATGCCAAAATTTATCTGGTTGGGCCTGATGCCCTTTAACTGAAGAGGATACTGAAGGGGCTTTGCCCTTATCTCTCTTTGAAGCCATTGATGCCCTGTAAGAATTCCCGGGTAAGAAAATGAGGGACAGAATTTGATTCTCCTTTAATATATTCAATATCAAATTCAAAAATAGATAATATAGCTTGCCATCTAGCAAAAATATGTTTTGATGCAAGATTTTTAACATCTTTTTGTAAAACTTCTTTAGCAGATTTGCAATCAACTCTAACCAAAAATTTTTTATTTAGCAAATCGCTTTGGAATTTATTTATGCACAAAACAATGCTTAAAACTTCTTGTTTTATAGTAGAATAGTTTTGCTGGGCAGGATTCCAAGTTCCTGAATGATATCTCACTATTTTTTCTTTGTTATTTTCATCTCTCTGTAACAAAATCCCACCAAACCCTATACCTGAGGCATCAGTTTGGACTATCTTAAAAGCTAAGGGATCTGCTATGTTAAGACATGGGAGGCGTTGAGCCTTATCTTTGATAACTTTAACTACTCTGGTCATCTCATCATTCCACTCAGGAGGATTCTTTCTAAGTCTTTTCCTAAGAGGGGCACATAACTGACTCAAATTTGGGAAGAAATCTGAGATATAATTAAGACTTCCAAGAAATCTTTGTAACTGGGTTTTGTTAATAATGATATCTGGGAATTTACTAGCAAACTCTATAGATCTTTCTATAGAAATGATAGTACCCTGATGAAGGCGATGTCCTAAGAACCTAATCTTGGACTGGAAAAGGGATATCTTAGATAATGACAAGACTAATCCATTATGCTTAATGGTTTTAAAGAATATATTCAAATGCTTCCAATGTTGATCAATAGATGTAGAGAAAATCAAAACATCATCAATATAAACAATGGTAAAATTTGAATATGGTGTGAATATATCATTCATGATATTCTGATACTCTGAAGGAGCATTCTTTAAACCAAAAGGCATAACATTCCACTCAAAATGTCCAAAAGGGACAGTAAAAGCAGTCTTATATCTATCTTGTTCATCTATCTGAATCTGCCAAAATCCAGATTTCATATCAAATTTAGAGAAGATGGTAGCGTTGCTTAACCTTGTGATTAAGTCTTGTTTGTTTGGTAATGGATATCTTATCCATTGCAAAGCATCATTTAACGGTTTATAATTGATAACAAGTCTTGGAGTACCTCTTTCAAGTTCGGCATTTTTCTGAACATAAAAGGCAGCACAACTCCAAGGAGATTTACTCTTTCTAATCAATTTCTTGTTGATTAGATCCTGTATCTCAATTTTACAATGTTCTAAAAGCTCTGCATTCATCTGAATGGGACGAGCTTTTGTTGGTATCATATGTTCTTGGAAATCAGTATTGTAAGGAAGCCTTACAATATATTTCTTTCTTTCCCAAAATGCATTAGGAAAATTAGAACAAACTTCTGATTCAAGTTTCTTTTTGAATTCTTGAATAGACTGTTGCAATTTCCAATTTGTTAATTGATGTTCTATCTGTTTGTGCTTTATTTCCTTTTTAAGAAAGAAAAGATGATTTTCTTTTCTTTGAATCATATTGATCTCAGGAAATATGGAAGCATCTCTTAAAATGTTAATATTTTTATCTATGGGGGGAGATATAAAATGAAAGAATATCTCCTTATCTTTTATGTTTGCAGTAATTCCTTGATCATTAACTTTAAAAGGATTAAGAAGATTTAGGAAAGGTGTTTCAAGAATCACACTTTGCCTCAAATCTTTAACAAGGATAAAAGGTGTCTTAAAGCAGATACCATTATTGCAAACATGAGCATTAGATAATTTATACTTGATATTTAACCTTGCACCACTGGCCGTACCAAGTTCTTCTAATGTTTTCTCAAAGTATTTAGTAGGAACAAGTCCTTCCTGAATACAATTAAGATCAGCACCAGAATCAATTAATGCAATAATATCAAGTTTATACTCTTTGTTAATAGTGATAGTTAACCTAACATTCCATTTCTGAAATGTCACTCTTGTTAACAGATTAATAAACCCATCTTCTGCTGTGTTCTTTATAATAAAGCCATCTTCTCCTTCAGGAGCTAATAAGGTTGCTTCATTAATTTGATCATCATCAGAAGTAGATCTATTAGTAGAAATATCACTAGATGAACTAGTTTCTTTCTTTTGTTTTAAAAGAAGTAAGCTCACCTGAGTTTTAAGTCTACCAATATCACTATCCATATTAGTCTTTAAATCTTTGATATCAGCCTTAAGTTGATTAACTTCTCTTTTTAAGTCTTGAATAGTAACTTCTTTATTTTTACTTGGTTCAAATCTTCCAAGAATCTCACTGAGATTATAAACTTGATTTGAACTCTGAATCTTAGGCTTATCAGTTAAACTATCTTTAAGTTTTAACAAAAATTCCATTTGCACACTAGGATCTGATATCTTGTCAATAGCATCCAAAAGAACTGTCTGTTCTCTAGTTATGACATTGATACACTTACAATCCTGTTTACAATTATCATCTTCTTCTTCTGATTCAGAAGAAGACCCTTCATTTGATGAAGCAATTTCATCAACTTGAAGACTTTCTTCTTCTTCCTCATAAATAATTTCTGATTCGTCAGAAACAAGAAGAATATCCATTAAAATTTTCTTAAATTGATCACTAACGTTAAGCTCATTAATTTTTGCTTTCATGGGACATGATTTGGAATAATGTCCAAATCTGCCACACTTATAGCAAACTCCTGGCTTTTTATTAGGACCATTAGTATTTGAAGTAGAAGGTTTTGAACTTGATGGTGGTTGAAGCCAGTGTTCAATTCCTTTACCTTTACTCTTATTATTACTTTTCCTAGAGTTTCTAGGACTCTTTTTAGTATTAAATCTCCTATTATAGCCTTGGCTATTACTGGATTTATTACTAGAATGAGTAACCTTTTTAGCTTGTTTTTTAGCTGTTTTTGATGGAGCAGGTTTAATGGAAGTAAATCCAAACTGTTCACAGAAAGATCCCAGTTCTTTTCTACTTTCCATTTTTTCCTTCTTCATCTGTTGTTTTAACTTAAAATCATTACATAATGAAATACCTTCCTGTTGGATAGTACTTACTATGTCACCATAAGTAAGTTTATCATAAGGAATCATCCCATCATGTTTTTCTCTAAGTTTTATTCTAATTTTTTCTACAAATAAATTTGGTAACCCAGAAATAAATTTCTCTTTCCAGAATGGTTGATTACAATCATTTCTCATCAAAACTTTGGTGAGAAACATATCTTTGTACCATCTGAAATCTTGAAGTTTTGGACACTTCAAATTAGTTAACAAATCAGCAGATCTATCTTTGATCTTGGAGGGATCTCCAATAAAATGTTTGGCAATGGCAAAGATAAGAGTAGCAACAGCATCCTCAATATCTTCATCATCTTCAGTCTTTATAATTGTGCCATTATTATCAGTTTTAACAGCATTTTGAATGTTTGTTCTTTCAGTAGCTGAAAGATAATTATCCCACCAACTCTTTAACTGTCCAGTAAATCCAGCAATTAATGTTGAAGCTACTGCATGATCACCTACTTCAGGAGACTTTGATTTATATGCTGTGCAAAACATAGTCATTTCCTGTAAATAGTTGATTATGTGATATTCAGTCATTCCATCTATGTTCCATTCATAGATGGTTCCTCCATGATATGTAGCTTGGTGGAATGTTCCTCTTTCCTCCATTTGCATATCTGGATATGTTGGTCTAGGATAAAAATTCCTTAAAGGTCTATTTGAAGTTATACTAGAATTTAACGCATTTAAAGCTGCTTCAATCTGTGATACTTCATCATCAGACTCAGGCTCAGCTTTTTCTATGACAGCAATAGTCTTTCTAGAAGGTTCAGGAGTATCCGGAACAATTCTAGTGCCTACTTCTGCCAAGATTTCAAGCCTTTTTTCTATCTCAGAAAATACAGTTTTAGACAACTGTTGGGTGTGTTTTTTAGAAACTTCATGGGGTTTGAATATTGGTGTTTCATCAGCTTTATCAGGAGTAATTTTCTCCTTCTGGACAAGGTTTTTAACCCTGGATAACTGATCACCAATAGTTTTTAATGTTTGATTTGAAAAATTATTCTGCTCCATAATTCTTTGAAAATTCCTATCCGTAGAAGGATTTTCTGAAGTTTTAAACGGAGAAGCTGTAATAACACTATTTCTATGACTTATCTCAATATTTTCCATGGGAGGATGAATTGACTCTTTGTGGATATTTTGAGCAGTCTTCCAGAGAGTAGTGTTTTTACCTGCCATATTTATTTCTTTAACAAACGAAAATTCTACTGAATGTTGTTCAGCATAAATTTCAAACCATGTAAAGAAATATATATGGGTTTTATGTTTATTCATACAAGCATAATATTCTTCTTGAATTTTATCTCTTTGGGGTTTGTCGAATGTTTTAAAAAACCATTCTTTTGGTTTCTTATTGCTTTCGCAATAGAAATCTTTTCTCAAAAACACTTTATCTATTTCGAACTCCTTTTCTATAACACAGAGTTGAGGATCCATTTGAGACTGTGTGGGAGACATTGGGGGTGTCTCTTGTGTCTCAGAATCAGAGTGAACTGAATCCTTTGGTTCTGTAGTATAAAAAGGTCTAGGTATATTTGAATTTTTAACTCCTACTAAATCTGGTTCAGTAGTTTTATATTCAAAAATTCTAGTTGGGACAGAAGAGCAAGAAGCTCTAGAGGCTGTCTCAAAAGTTCTTTTTTCAGGTTTCATAGGAAGTCTGAAAGAATTTTTTCTATCATTGGAAAACTTTATCCCAACACTTCCATAATTATATTCAGTTAACTTTTGAACATTTGTAGAAGAATTATCTTCTTCTGGTTGTTTAACTTCTATCTTAGGCATTATCTTTGGGAGTCTCCATTCTTCAGGGATTGTGAGCTCATGCCAAAGAATCTTCCTAAGATGTATTATCTCTTTTTTATTCCTAACGTTTGTTTGAATCATAAGAGTTTCCCTGTTAGGAGAGCTTACTCTTGCTCTATGACTCAAATGGGTGTTATAAACTTTATACTGTATCCTAGATCTGATGGTAACAGGTAATGATCCTTGAAGGATCTCAGGATTATGAATCTTAACATTAACAGTTAGCACTTCCATTATATTTTTATCTTCCAAACTAACACAATAATTCGGAAAACAATTAAAATATACTGGACCATCATGTAATCCTGACTGTATACCTCCTAGCATACTTTTATCAAAATTTAACCATCTACAGTCTCTCAAGACCATAACAATTGACAAGTCCATGCCCTCTCTCCCCATAGGTTGAGCAGCAACTTGGACTAGTCCAATATGCAAATTTTTAAATCCATCTGATAAATGTCTATCAATACTCTCCTGATCGAAGAGTTTGAGTGTGACAAAATCAGAATCACAATTAACATTGTGCTCTGTTAATTGGATATTCATATCTGCATAAAACTTTAACAATGGTCTATGATATATATCTGTGGTTGGTACCCTAGGTATTCTCCACTCATATAAATCTATTTCATCTACAGTATATCTGGTTTCTTTCCTGTTAACCAACTGTTTCCCTTTAGAGGGAGTGTCTGATCTCACAGACATCGACCGACGAAGGAAGCTCATAGTGAACCTCCAAACCCCTAAACCCTGGTTAGACACCTATAGCCTGACTGCCCTGTCCGTTGGGACTTACTGCTACGAAAGTCACACCGCCGTAGAGTTTTACCTCTACAGGAGCTTGAAAGCCAACCTAATCACTACTCCCGCAAGCCAAATGGCTCTGATACCATTTATATATATATATATATATATATATATATATATATATAGAAATGCTCCTATCAGGTGATGCTGATTATAGCTTAAAATCAGCAAAGAAACAAGGTCGTTGGATTCAAGAGGAGATGGTTTTAACGGCTGATCGTCCAAGTCACTTAAGTGACCCGGTTAATGCTCTCGACCGTCGTGTTTCGACCCGGACACAACCCCTAAACCTCAAATCGAAAGGCTCCAAACGCTCAGTCGATACAAACAGCCCCAAATCGATCTCCTCCAAGCACGCGAAGAAGACGATCACCCGCAAGCTCCATCTCCGATCTCTTTGTCCATCTCCGACGGCCTCCTTCCGGCGTCGACCACGCTAACCTCCTCACAGGTATGATTTCCCTCTTTTTTTTCGTCTTCAATCATTTCTTCCCCTCTGTTTTTGCCCTAAATATCAACTTCAACTTCTTCTAAGAAATCTTGGTGGTTTGGATCTATAATTTTCATGTGCATGGAGGACGATTTTTAGTGTTGAGCTTACATTAGAGATTGTGGTTATTAAACCTTGTATCTTGTCATATTTTTTCGATCACCTCATGATTGATTTATATCATTATGCACAATCTTTTCTGTTTTTGGTGTTAACTGTAGATCCTTTTTGTTTCTTTTTGAGATGTACAAGTTTCTTCTCAAATAATGTATGCTTTATAGATTAACATTTTATGATGCATGCCACCTGTTTGATGAAAATCCTCATTGGAATATGTATTCTTTACAGTCCCAAATAGCTGCACTCTACCACTTGAATTAACATTTTATATTCGTTCACATAAATAAATGATTGTTTTGTTTGGAACTTTTTCCGACTAAGAAAAGGGCTTGCTTGTTTTAAACTCCTTGAAATTTTTCTCTTTTTGTTGTTAAAGAGTTCTACAGTGGAGAAGGGGTAGTTGCTACAATAACAGCTAATTCTGCAATAGTATTTGTGTGGAAGTTGGTTGCATCTTTTTTGCTATTTTCACAAACAGAGCTCAAAATGTACCAGCCAAGATTGTTTTATATGATTCAATTGTCTCATATGTTTAAAATTCTGTGATTGAATATCATCAACAGATAAGGAAATCTACTCATATACATTAGCAACCCTTAAGAGAAGAACTGAATAGTTCATCGGTTGAATATGAATTCCGATGCCATCATCCATGATTGGATATGGATTTTGGATGCCATGTTTGAATTTTCAGAATATTTTTTTTCCTCTTCTTTTTGTCATCTTTTGTCAAATTTATTTCACACCCTCTATCTTTGTTACACTTTTGTATGATCAGCCATCCGTGCGTGCACGCGAGACACACATTGTGATTTAGATTCAGATTTGTAAGAACTTACCCAATAGATTGCTTCAGTTTTTCTTTTATCCACCCCCCGGCCCATTTTTTTTTTCAAAGATTTGATTCAGAAGACATCCTCCATTAACTATACATTTTTTTTCTCTCTCTCCACTCATTTGATTCCTTCAATCTCTTCTTTGATCTGACTGCTTAAAAAGAGACTCATTTTCATCTTAAGAAACTAACTTTTGAAGAATACTATGGTGTAACCCAACACAACAAAGAATGGACTTATTATGCTCTGTTTTCATTTTGATCTTAGCATGTTTTTTTATTGTGTCAACACAGAATTAGCATGTTTTTTTATTGCTTGAGGTGTTAATGTTTATGCTCTTTGTTTGTTATTTTTTGGGAAGGTCCTTAAATCATTATTTTCCGTATTGTCAAACACATAAATAAATGTCTTTTTTTTTCTTTCCCTTCTCTTGCCAACTTTTTCATGTTATATTTAGCTTTCATTTCTATGGCTCCACCAAAGGGTTCATCATCAAAGGCCGTAAGGAAACAACCAATGAGAAGACAACCTTCATCCAAAAAAATGAAGAGGTCAGCTAGGGACATGAGTAAAAGAGGGACAGTAGTTTGTAAACCAGTCCGTCCAAACTTTATTGAAAGTCATGCCCCTGCAATGCATGATAAGCTTAAGAAGCTAGGTTGGTTGGAATTTTTAGGTATAAAGGAACTAGCGTACCCTGCCCTTGTACAGTCATTTTATGCCAATCTCGAGTTGGACTTCAACAAGTCCAAACTGACCAGCTTAGTTAAAGGAATCCAAATTGAAATTTCTTTTTCATATATGACAACTTTGTTCAAATTGCCCCGGGAAACATATCAAGTATTTGAGACTAAAGTAAAGCGTAAACATGATAGCTTTGACTTATTGGAAGCTATTAAAATTATATGTGGGCAAGACAATATTGAAGAATGTTTTCGTCCTAAAGCATCCAATTTAACATTCGAATATCGGCTTTTGCACCATTTCATCTCTTACAATATAATGCCAAAATCAGGGAGTCGGGATGATGTTTCATTCATGAATATATTTGCCATTTGGGCAGTTATGACTGAATTCTCACTTGATCGATCTTCCATACATCATCGCTCGTACTATGGCACACAGTAGGGACAAGAGAACTGTTAGTCTTCCTTTTGGGTCCCTAATTACCCTTATCTTAAAGGATGTTGGTGTAAATCTTTAAAATGAAACTGCCATCATTCCCCATAAAAATTATGATTTCACAACTCCTACTCGTATGGGATTTATATTGTCTGATGGTAAATGGGTTAAGAAGGACGAATCTAATGTTGGAGTTCCCGAGCCATCGACCACTTCTGTAGGTACTTCAAATGTACAAACCCCCCACTGAATGTATTGTTCCCAATGTAGACTCCTTTATAGTGAGGGTGAATGACTGCATTACTAGAGCTTTTTCAACACTTTGAATGCTCGCTTGGACAAAATGGAAGAAATAGTTGTGGGTTTGAAATCAGATCTTACGATGATCAAATAGAATTTGGGAATTGTGGAGCAGGGGCCTCAAAAGCAGGATCGTGTTGATAGAGCTTGACATGGGTTGTTGATAGAGTTTATTGTTGGTCAAGACAATTTTGAATTGCATTTTATTGGAAACATTTTGGAAACAATTATGGTTGTATTTATTGTCTTTTACTTAACATTGTACTGTGTAATAGGGATATTGAATGATAGTTTAACTTGTTACTATTTGATTATATTCATAATATTTTTGTGCATGTGAATGTGAATTGAAATGGCGACACAAGGTAGCGAAAGTTCCCCTAATTTCTGGCCCCAACGAACATATGATTACAAGTATCGCAGAGAATGCATTGTACGTACCTCCGGTAGTAAGAAAAATTCAGGCAGACAATACTTTGCATCTACTTGTAATGTGAGACCTCTATTTACTTATTAGATAATTACTTTTAAATTTCCTTCTAACAACAATTTAACTAATGCATATACCGCATACATACTCATTGCAGGATACTGCATGTAATGGATTTGTCGAATGGGTTGACGAGTACATGGAGCGTAATCGTCGACCTTCCATCCTAAGTTCGAATGCCACAATAGTAGCTCCTTCAGATGTGAACCAAGTTGAACGTATACAACATGACGTCATTCTTTTGAAGCAAACACTCAGATGGCACTCAATTATTATTTTCTTTTTTGTTGTAGTTGTGTTAGGACTATTATTAAAAAATTGAAATGTAAGTTGGTGCCGCATTATTAATTTAGTTTTTGACTTGTAAACCAAACTTTAAAAGCATCTTTGACTGAAAACTGAGAACTGAGCAGATATTAATTTAGTCTTTTGAATTCAGCCTTTGATTTGATTCTTGGTGATATATTTGCCATTCGTGCTATGCATAGTCTAATTGAATGGGAATAGTTAGGATATTGCTTCAAAGTGTTACCATGCAAACTGTTGGTCAGGACTATCAAAATCTTTATGGACATATGCCGCCATTAATTGGTGTTTGCTTTACACATAAAAAATGGGGGCCTTTTACATGAGATTGGGGCTATTGGTCGACCAGTGCTTACCATCGGTCGACCAACTGATGCTGAAAATGGGCTTTTTACATGAGATTAGGGATGTTGGTCGACCAATTCTTACCATCGGTCGACCAACTAATGCTGAAAATGGGCTTTTTACATAAACTAACAAGTCATAGGATCTATTGGTCAACTGACATAATGATAATAGTCTACTAACATAAAGCAATATGCCAATTTAATAGATAAAACATCCTTACAATCATTAAAAAAAAAAAAAAAAAAAAAAAAATTTACCAATTTAAAAAAAAAAAAAACCTTAAAAAAATTAAAAAAAAAAAAAAAAAAAAAAGTTCAGTACATTCTTTAACTCATCGGCAAAATGATAATAGTCTACTACAGAAACTGACATTTAATTACATTTAACTCATCGGTTTACATATTGTATCATTGATTCTACAACAGTAGTAGATATTTAAACGTTCAGTATATTCTTCGCACCATCTGACTTGGCCACTAATAGTTCACCACATCACATTGGAGTCATTTTTTGCACCACCACCTGCATAGATATATACAATCATAAAAGCAAGATATCAGTATAATACGCCAATTACAATTCGATTGGTCAAATGAAATCTAAAAGAAAATTTAGATTATATCATACTGTGCACCAGCCTTTTGACGGGCTATGGTTGTCCACATCATCACCAAGCGATGATTAGGGATTTTTAGAAAACAAACAAAGGAGTCGTCACCTTACTTTTAAGGAATAAGGAAACCATGAAAATGTTTTATTTTAAAACCAAAACAAAACCAACTTCATTCCAATGAAAAGCAATCTACGAACCAGAGATGGATCCGGGGGCTAGTTACGACGTGGGAAGGTTCCAAGCTTTCACTTGTAGGCACCCACCTCGCCCTAATTAAAGGACTTCTAATTTATTTGGGCTATTTAAATCCTTAATGCAAACAATCCAAAATAATCTAATCAACCAACAAAATAGTGATATAAATGCAGTAATCTATATTAGTTATATTAATAATAAAAAATATACAAACAAACTCTAAAAACCTAGAATACCCTACGGGCATCCTAGGGCGGACTTGTGCCCTATTAGCGCCTACGTAACTTACTAGTATCACCTAGCAAGTATCAAAGTCCACGTAGTTCGACTACCCTAGGACTCTCCTATTGTAATCGATCACATCATCAAAGGTACTCAACTTAATTAAAGATTCTAACTTCGAGAGTTTTTTATTCATTTAAAATTATTTATTTGAAATCATTTCAAATTAAAAGACTTTCATAAAATCCGAATATTCTAAACAATTCTTATCTTGAGAATTCAATTCCAATTGAAAATCTTTTTCAAAGATTTTTCAAGAAAACAAATCATATGGGGAGGAATCTCATTCCAAGGTAAAAATCTTAAAAAATTTTAAATTCTTTTGAAAATCATTTAATAATCAAATCTTTCATAAAAATCATATTAAAAACCTTTTTAGAAAAACCTCTCGAAGATAGACTCTTAAATCAACAAAATATACTCAATTCAGATTATGATTTTTACAACAAAGGACCGTCCTAGAGAAGATCAAGTGACCTTCCTAAACCTAAGGTCTCTAACTAACCCTAAAGTTAATCTAAAAGCCTAATATACTAATTTAAATGCATGCTGGAATTTAAATAAATTAATCAAACATACATCAAAATCAATCCTAATCATGCATGAAAATGCTCCTAAATGCATACTAATTAAGCTATGTGAACCTAAGCATATTTCTAAGTTGGATTTGGCCCTAAATTGATTTTTAGGAGTCATTTAAGACCATTTCAATTCCGGACAGATTTGAAAATGGACTTTAAATCATTCTAAAAACTTTGAAAAGAAGTAATAAAAATCGTGTTAATGACCTAGCATACATCCTACACGAATATACTACAAGAATACTATAATAATCATGCAAAATATGGCTTAAAAATGCTAATTAAACCACTTTAAAACATGTATTCAAATCTGGACAGATTTGAATACATATTTAAAGTAGCTTAAAAATCATCTTTAATCCATAAAAAATATCAAATAAACACCCTAGCATACAATCTATCATGCTTGACTAAATTACCATGCAAAAACATATCAAAAAAACTTCACAAAAATATGCTTAAACAATTAATTTAAACACAAGGGGAGGACCTTACCTTCGCACGCTCCCTCGTACACAATTTATATATTCAAACAATCAAATTCATGGCAAGTGTTTAAATAATCATAAGAAGCATAAGCAAAAAGATCCAAGACTTACCACATGTCTAATAACATATTAACATATTCATATTATCATTAATATCATCAATCAAACATCGAAAGATTCAAATAACAATATGAACATATCAATATCTACTATAAACATGCTTACACATAAAATAATGAAAGACTCATCCTAAACATGATTACAAGCATAAAATAATAACAAAACTAATCCTAAACACATCTAACCACATAAAATCACAATGAAAGACATCCTAACATGCTTGCTAAACGTACAATCATAATAAAACTAATCCTAATCATGTATACTCACATAAAATCATGAAAAATAACTATTTTAAACATATGAATTCACATGAAATCATAATAAATAACTATCCTAAACATACTAACTCACATGAAATCATAACAAGACTAACCCTAATCATGCTTGCTAATATATAACCATAGTAAAGCTAATCCTAGACATGCAAACTACATTAAACAAGCCGCATACAACAACTAACATCATTCTAACATATGCAAGCAACTAAAAATCCATACATATAATACATATTAAAACATGGAGATGGAAGAGAAGATTTACATCAAAACAACCAAAATTGAATTAGGATAGAACCCTTACATTTTCTTCTTCCTTCTTGGCTATCTTCCTTCAATCTCCAAGCCTTGATTCCTTCTTCTCTTCGCCTTCTCCTCCACCTTGGTCCTCTCCTCCAATGGTGTAAGAAAATCAGATCTGTAGCCTCCTCTCTCAACCCTAGAATCCTTTCTCTCTCTTCCTCAACTCTATAGTAGTGTATTTATAGAGTTAGGGTTTAAAAACCTTGAATGGTTGGGATTAATCTATCTAAAAACAATCCTAGGGCTTAGAATGAGTCTCCCTAGGGTTTACAAGCTGAATCCCCTTCGATTTATTCAAAAAAAAAAACCAATCAAATCGGCCAAAATGGGTGGGATAGCCTCAAACCTTCCAAAGTTGCAAAATTTGCTCAAGCATCCTGGTGACCATCCAAGGCTGGACGGTTGGCCGTCCTAGCTAGGATGGTCATCTTGTGAACTTTCCCCAATTTCTCCAATTTTCAATGGGATTTCGTATTTTGGCCATATTTTGGTCAATTCTCATCCAAATTCGATGATCCAGGTATCAAAACGACCGTGTTTTGATCCTCCACATTTTTAGAAGGCTTTTGGGTCAAAAATACTTGACCATGGTCAAGGGTTTTAGCAAAAAGCTAGCCAATTGATCCGGTTGTGTCAAAAATGATCATATGACCATTCTTTGTTTTGTAAAATTGATCAATTAGGCTTGCACCACTTCTAAAAACATGGTTTTAATATGAAATTGGTACTTGAAAACATATTTTGAAAATATTTAATTTTGGTGAAAACAACCAATTCACGGTCAATTTGACTGAAACTCTAGTTTGACTTATTCTCGCCCGTGGAATCGATTTTGGGCGAATCTATTCCAACCATTCAAAGGCACAATTGACACTTCAAATACACTCCCCACATCCATATAAACTTCATGAAACAATCCGTTTCGAATTCGGCGGTCATTCGGGAATTATACGATAAAAAGGACGAAAATGTCCCTCAAGTCACAAAAACCCTAATTACCTATCGAGCTCTCATCAGAATGTCATGAAAATTTACAGGGATGTTCTAAAACACCTCAAAAGTCAAATGCAATACAAATGAACTGATTCCAATTCAAATGTACACATGAAATGATGAATTGTCTCATTTTTCCCAAGAATGGCAATTTGGGAAACTTGATCTTTACAGGCCCAATTCTTTACCAAATGATCAACTATTCAAGTTGATTATTTTAAAAAATACATGATGACATAATTGGTAAAAATGAGGTGTTTACACATACGAATTCATTATGTAACTAAAATGCTACACAGTTAACGCATATTTCATTACCTCCAATCGAAATATAATCATCATCATAGTGTTCACCCGATTGAGAGACATGATTTCTCATGAGAGGACAATTCCTCGAGTCGTGATGTTGACCAACTTGGCCACACGCATTGCACTTCTGATTTTCCTTAATCTTTAGCTTCGCTATCGCCTTTTCTTTTCCACTTTTGAGCCGTTTTCCGCAGCCTTTAGCTCAAACCTTCTTTGGCTCAGAATAAACATGTGATTGTGAGTTTCTACTTTGGCTAAAGGCGATGTTAATTGTTGGAATTGGAATTTCATCCATCTCAACTTCAGTTGCTTCCATAATTGCGGCAAACCTGTCTGATCTCTCATCGCATAATGATACTTTGACAATCAACCTCTTTACCCGCTCATAATTTTTATAACGCCGTAAAAGAATCGAAGAGGTATTAGATACACGCAAATGTTAGTAATATGCCCTAATAGCCAATCTCACTAGTGTAATTTAGGACATAAAGTTGACTCATGTATTATTATTATTATTCATTAATAATATGGGCTTTTGATTATCATGTATTCTTCTGCTATTATATTCATGGTAAGTCCTTAGAAGGAATGTCAATATAAGATCTCAAGAGTTGAGATT
>JAESVK010000622.1:68677-93281 GCA_017140935.1 Hamamelis virginiana
AGAGGATTGAATTGAACTCAATTTCAGAACAAAACTAACATTGAGGCAGTCCTTTATGGACCTCTTAGTACCGGCCTCCATGAGAGCTGATGACGGCACCGAGAGAGAGAGAAAAGGGTTAGGGTTTGATGAGAAAGTGTTTTTTTTTTGGGCGGGGGGTTTTGATGAGTTATCTGCTAGAAAACTAAAGGCAAACTGAAGGAGATAGGGGAAGTTCAAAACAGGAATTAGCCCCGAACCCAAAATTTTAAGCGCGCGCCAAGACCCAAACGGCTGCTTTTAGGATGTTTGATTCAATTTTTTTTTAATGTTATTATAATATTTTAAATATATATTTGAAAAATTTTAGAACATATTTTAAAAAATATTTTAAAAAACTTATCGTTAGATTGGATAATTTTTTTCTGAATTTCATGCTCTCCAAAAATCTTAGTGATCCAATGGTCAGTGTTTGAAACAATCGATGGAGAAAAATGGTGATATTTTGAATAACAAAAGTTATAAATTTTTACATTGACATTTCACATAAATTGACCGTTGGATTACTGTGATTTTTGGCGAGCATGAAATTCATAATCAGTGTATCTAATCCAACGGTCAGTTTTTTAAAATCTATTTTGTAGTTGTCACTGCACATGAGAATGGGGAGTGGGAGATTAGAGAGAAAGAGGAGCGGTTGCTGGCGTACGTAGTACTGTATACTCCAGCTGCTTGGAATGAGAATACATGGGAAGTAGGATCGTTTAGAAAGGAAGGAGAGTGGGACTACTAAAGAGAGGGAAGGCTGAAAACTTAAAAAAAATTTGAGAACATTTAGGGACACTTTTATTAAAAGTGTCCCTATAACATGAGCTAACAGGGACACTTTTAAAAAAGTGTCGCATTAAGTAATTTTTTTTGGACATTTACGCGACACTTTCTTAAAGTGTTTCTAATACTAGGTTTATGGGGACACTTTAATAAAAGTGTTGCAAAAAATGATCTAATAGGGACACTTTCTAAAAAGTGTTGCATTAAGTAACTTTTGGGGACACTTACCACAAGTGTCCTTAATGTGCAAAAAAAAAGTGTCCCCTTTGACAGTTTTTGTAGTAGTGATTTACCTCAGGATTGTAAAACGAAACTGGATTGGTTGAGCATGACTCGGAAAATTGGTGTGCATGTTCTCCATTGAACATGGTGTCTTCCACTAAACGTAACTGGATTTGATGTTTTTAAAAAAAAAAAATGTTGTTGTCATGAATGAACCAAAATAAATAAATAAATAAATAATGATTTTTGACAAGCATGAAATACATGATTGGAGCATCTAATCCAACAGTCAGTTTTCTAAAATTTGCACCACAAGTGGCTCTACAAGAGAGCACCTGATGCAAAAAGCATCATATGCACCTAGCACTTCTATATATATATATATATACAAATAAGATTTATATCATGGAATAAAATAGACAAGAAAAAAAGCGACAGAACAAACAGATTTCATATCATGAAAAAAAAAATTTAAGTCATCATATGAAAGAGACAGATTTTGAGAGAGAGAGTACCAACAATGAAGATCTGTGTATAAAAAGGGGATAATTTTAAGGATTCAAAAAATTCATTAACCTAGGCAAGGGCTATGCATATTGCATTTTAGCCAAAAGCTAGGGTGCTTGCTTCTTCTAAACACTCATTTTGAAGCACCAGAAGTGCGTTGGCACTCCACCCAAATGTGCCTTAATGGCACTTCTGTAGCTTAAAACAAGCAAGCCCTTTTCTTAGTCGAAAAAAGTTCTAAACAAAACAATCATTTATTTATGTGAATGAATATAAAATGTTAATTCAAGTGGTAGAGTGCAGCTGTTTGGGACTGTAAAGCATGCATTTTCCAATGGGGATTTTCATCAAACTGGTGGCATGCATCATAATTAACAACCTAATTCAAAATCTATAAAGCATACATTATTTGAGAAAAAACTTATACATCTCGAAAAGAAACAAAAATGATCTACAATTAACACCAAAAACAGAAAAGATTGTGCATAATGATATAAATCAATCATGAGGTCAAAAAAATATGACAAGATACAAGGTTTAATAACCACAATCTCTAATGTAAGCTCAACACTAAAAATCATCCTCCATACACATGAAAATTATAGATCCAAACCACCAAGATTTCTTAGAAGAAGTTGAAGTTGATATTTAGGGCAAAAACAGAAGGGAAGAAATGATTGAAGACGAAAAAAGAGAGGGAAATCATACCTGTGAGGAGGTCAGCGAGGTCGACGCCGGAAGGAGGCTGCCGGAGATGGACAAAGAGATCGGAGATGGAGCTCACGGGTGATCGTCTTCTTCGCGTGCTTGGAGGAGATCGATTTGGGGCTGTTTGTATCGATTGAGCGTTTGGAGCCTTTCGATTTGCGGTTTAGGGGTTGTGTCTTGGTCAAAACACGCGGGTCGAGAGCATTAACCGGGTCGCTTAAGTGAGTTGGACGATCAGCCGTTAAAACCATCTCCTCTTGAATCCAACGGCCTTGTTTCTTTGCTAATTTTAAGCTATAATCAGCATCACCTGATAGGAGCATTTCTATATATATATATATAAAATGAAAAATTATCAAAAGTCCAAATTTAAGTTCTTTTTTACTCAAAAGTCCCATGATCTTTTCACTTTACCCAAAAGTCCCGAGATAGAATGCACCAGTTTCGTAAAATGCATCAATTTTTGCAAAACCAAAAAACAAACAGATGAATTTCTCATTAAACTGATAATATCTTACGAAACTGAAGCATGACCACGAAAATTGATGCATTTTTAAATCAATTATATATATATATATATGAAAAATTATCCAAAAGTCCAAATTTGAGTTCTTTTTTACCCAAAAGTCACATCATCCTTTCACTTTACCAAAAAGTCTCAAGATAGAATGCACACCATTTTCGTGAAATGCATCAGCTTTTGCAAAACAAAAAAATAAACATATGCATTTCTCATTAAAATAATAATTTCTTATAAAACTGAAGCATGCCTATGAAAACTTATGCATTTTTACATCAATTTTATAAAGAAAAAAAAAATACATCAGTTTCCTAAAAAAATCGCCTTCGAAAACTTATTCAAATGCATTAATTTCCTACAAATGAATCAATTTATGCAAAACCAAAAAAGAAATTGACTCATTAAACCAATGGATTCTTATAAAACTGAAGCATGCCTATAAAAATTTATGCCATTTCGCATCAGTTTTATGAAAAAACAAAAAATAAAATATAAAATAAAATAAAAAACATATACCAGTTTCCTTAAAAAACCACATTCGAAAATTGATTCAAAGGCATCAATTTAAAAAAAAAAAAAAAAACATGATGCATTTCTCATTAAACTAATGGATTCTTATAAAATTGAAACATACTTATAAAAACTGATGCATTTTTATATCATTTTTGCTTCAATAAGATTCTCTCATAAGTAAATAAAAAAGAAATCGGAGTACATCCCTTTTAACCTCAAGATGTATACTTTTACAAAAAAGGATACAACACAAAATTAAACCTCTCAGCTCACTCACAAATTTATTTTTAAAATTGGAGTTAGAATAGTAGCTTCTTTGTAAAAATTGGACTATCCACGTATTTTGATCTAGCTCATGTGATTCCGCGCCATTGTGAGCATATACTTTGATTGCAAAAAATCAAAACTAAAATACCATACCCATACAATTAGCAAAAGATTTATATATTGTATTAGTGCATGCAATTAGCTAGTACTTCAATAGTTGGGGAAATATTTTAATTCATATATCTATTTTGTATATATTATAGAAAAAATAAAATAATAATAATAACTGGCCCCATATATCTACGGTCACCAGTAGTGAATACAAAATTGCTTCTCATCGATCCGTGTGATACAATTTAAGTATTAAATATTAATGTACATTTGGTTAATTAAATTGTATTGTTAGAAACAAATTAATATTGTATACTTATTTCCATTCGTTGACGTCCTGTAGTTGTTGATGATGGATTTTCATTTTCATTTTCATTTTCCGGGAAAACTGTAGATGACTCATCAACTGTAATAATCACATGATCATGTGGTTTATCATTCTCAGAAACTGGTTTTACCAGTCCCCTGTGAAATAACTGCGGTTGTTCAAGTTCAACACTACTCTTGCTCTTGAAATTTGCAAGGGAAGCTAGTTCTTGAACAGCCTCTGAAATTTTTTCTGTACATGTAACAACATCCATTAATAATGAGGCCACTGTAGCTGCTGCTGTTATGTCTAGGAGATCACTGCCTTGCCACAAGCCCACAAGCCTGTTTGGAGTAAGGCTTTGAGGTTTTCCACTGCAGTTTTTGACTTCTTAATGTGGGAATATTCCGTGGAGGATGGCTGAGTCATTGTTTTAATTGCCCTTGCTAATTCCTTTAAAGCTTGGCCTGATTCTGAGCTAATCTTCCTGCATGGCTCTTGAATTTTGCTTCGTACTTCTGCGGGTGTCTGTAACAATAATAGCACAAGATAAATTAGTTGATCGAGTAAATGATTCATGCCAGAGTGCATGTTAATTAGAAAATCTAAATAATTGATATTTAAAAAATATATATATATTTTGTAGAAAAAAATAAAGGAGACAGATTTTAAACATTTTTTACATGCATTTTGAGAATAGTATTTTAAAAAATATGTCATCGGATGTTCTTTTTTATGTACATCATGTTGCCAAATATTAAATCGATAGGAGATTAGGAGGTACTCCATTTATAAAACGGAAATTTTTTGTTGATTAGATGGATGAGTTTATGGATGAAATGGTTACTAGTATCCAATCGATGTGATATTTTGCATGCATGACATGGATAAGAGGGATATTTACTTCAAGAGAAGGTAGGTTTCTCAAAATATAACTCCCACCTAATTTTTTGCAAAGGGCATGTAAAAAACTATTGGGTAATAGGTTCCATCCCATATTTGGCACAATTGCCTTTTAATGGATTATTTAAATTGGAAGAAAATCTGAGGTGAACTATTTGAAAGAAAACGGCAATTGCTAAAATTTTCTCAAGTATGAAAAACATTGATGTCATTGCCAATTAAATTTGGAAGCCACAGATGGCAGCCCATTGACAGAAATAACCTTTTTTGTCATGACTTTCAAATTTGGTAATATATAGCAGCCCTAAATGGGAGAGCACACTGAAAATGCTTTAAGTGGTGTTTAAATAAAAGGAAGATGGAATATCAGAAATGGATTTTGTTATATTACTTTGATCTCAGAATTGAGGTATCTGTTGAGGGCTTCTATATTGTAGGCGCATTCTCTAGTCAAGGTTCCAATTTTCAGGTATTGTTCCCATGGATGACGAAACCTGAATTGACCGTGAGAGGGTTCCCATCTTGCTAAATTAACCTGCAAAATAGAGAAATTGGACTCAGTTGGATTCAGATACTTTTTTATTGGATAGAGAGAGAGAGTGTGTGTGTGTGTGTGTTTGGATTTATATATTATAGGGGTACGCACCATGGATTCTTCACTGGTTTTTGGAGAGAGAACACTTTTATATGATTCCAGAATTGACTTATCATTGTCAGACTGCCCATCCTCCGATGTTTTAAGGTATTCACCACCAAATCCTGCAAGTATAAATATGATTTTCATTGTAAGTTCTAAAGCTCTCTGTATAAAATAAAAATAAATAAATAAAGGGTCACAGGAAAACACTAGGAAACATGCACTGTGGTACGTAGCTTATGAGTTTTAATATTATATTTACTAGAAAGTAGAAACATACCTTCCAAGAAGGTCCCAATCTTTTCAATGTTGAGAGCGAGCAGATTATGAAAATTTTGGCCCTCCCATACAGGGCAAATGAAAATGCATATGATAATAGAGGTGCAGCTTCCGATAATAATTGTCAATAGCCTCTGACGTGCCATCTCTACTACCTCGTCATTTCGATAACCAGACACACATATCAAACAGAATGTCAATATGAATATCATCACCCCATAATCGTATCTCGCCTTCACTTTAGGAAAGAACCTTACAAATGTAGTAACAGCAGCTGCATATATATATCACACCCGATTTAAGTCAGTCAGATATATCTAAAAGCTAGCTATTTCAACCCTAGCTCACATTCAAATGAGACCAAAAATATTTGTTAAGTATATGTACCTATTAGAAAGACAAAGAGTCCAATTAATATGGGCTCAGCTGTCCCTCCTGAAAAACAAGCTAAGCGATGAGCTCCAATACCAAGAAAACCAGCCACCATCGTTGCAAACATCCTATTTAAACCTTTTCCAAGAGTTGCTCCTGAAATAATTAATTAAAAGAATGCATGCATCATTAATTACAGGTTGAACTTCATATATATAATTATTGATATATACATTATATTTGTACGTGACTAAATTAAGATGGCCTGTAATTTTCATGGATCATACATGAGCTTAATATATAAAGCTTACCCACAGAGAATTCGAAGACGACGATAACAGTTAAAACAGCCCAGGAAGCAGAAACGCCAAATCCATTGTAGAGTGGTTGAAGGTAGTAGAATAATGAAACCAAGGTGATAGCTAGTCCTACTTTTAGGGAATGTGTAATTCTTCTGGGATCATCTTGTCCTATTTTATTTGCTAACTGAGCTATCCCTACCACCTTAGCCATTAACTTCCCAGGCAAGGCCTTGAGCCAGTGCCAGCTACGAGTAAATGGTCCAGCATTAATATTCTCTTGATCATTGGCAGATGCCATTTCCATTGCCATTGGTGGGTAGAGAGAGAGAGAGAGAGAGAGAGAGAGAGAGAGAGAGAGAGAATAATGTGAGAGCTGCCCAGAAAGAGTGTTTGAATTGGGTGAGAGAAGATATAGATGCTAAGGAAGGAGATGCAGCCAGTGGAGTCATGCACCAAGGCCTCTATTTATTAGTAGATTGACAATAATAATATAAAATTGGGTGGTGACAAAAAAGAAAATATTATCCTGTTGTTGTTCTAGTTTTTGAACAAGACATAAATATATAAAGCTAGGAAGAATATTATCCTGTTGTTGTTCTGTTTATAGGATGGGTGCGTTGTCGGTGACTGGTGAGGGTAAATGCGGAGGAGAAACGTGAGTCAAATAAGGATGGATGGAGGGTGTTTAAAGTACACGTGACTGAACCCCGAAATAGCACAGCTCTAGCCTTAGGTCAAATATAGGCAGCCAAAGTGATGCATACACGTTTCTATTTATTTTGTTTGGATTTTAGCTCCCCAATCCGTATTCCATCTGCCCATACGACTTATTAAATTAATTTAAGTATGGCACATGGAACTATTTCAATTATCAATTAATTATTAGATGTTTGATAATCTTCTTATATATGTTGTGTCTAACAAAAATTTCAGTGATTCAGTGGCCGATTTTTAAGATATAGACTATTAAACAATTATTACAGCATCCAATATCGATAAATACTGTTATAGTGTTTTACAAATTATATATTTTAAAAATCGATTGTTTGATCACTGTGATTTTTAGCATACATCATATGCATAAAAAGATTGTCTAATTCAACAGTCCATTTTTTCAAAATAACATTGGCTGTGTGAGAATCCGGTGAGCGGTTAATTTAAGAACTGATCCCTAATGGATCATTTCTGTTAAAATGTATATGTAAAAGAACAGCAGTATTTCATGTTAAACCACATATCCAAGTGAGACACGTGACATCTTCCTTTAATTTATTAAAATTCTAATTACTTTTTTTCCCAAACGGTAGCTATCCTAATTCCCAATTTAATTTCCAATATCAACGGGAAAAATGATATGCATTTTTACACGCTATTGGTATAAGAAAGAATTAATACTATAAACTTTCAAAATTACTATGTAATTTTTCAATATTATGCTCATTTCCATCCTGCAGCGAGTTGTTGAAGCCATATATATCATTATTCCACCAACAAACGAGTATTAATACACTTTCATGTGCTCGCGCCGAACCGGATATATCTCTCCTAAAGGAGAGGCCTAGCTAGGGTACATACCATAAGGCTAGAAGGTCATTAGCTAAAATTTTGATAATTGAATTGGAGAGAAAATTATAGCCATAAAAGCAATGTGAAACACCATGATATTCACAACCTAGATTTAGGTTCCATATGTATTAATCTTTCCTAAAATCACTTTTTAAAAATTCTTTTCACATTTTTTTTTTAAAAAAAAAAGTTATCTTCAAACAAACCATTTCTTCACGTATCAAAATTTTCATACTAGATGTGGTTGTAACAAAAACTAGAACTTCTTAATTTTTTTCAATACTAGATGTGGTTGTAACAAAAACTAAAACCTCTTAATTTTTTCCACAATTACTTCTAGACAACTTAAGAAACGAAAAGATTGTCGGCAAAATTTTCGTTCTAGAAGCGATTGAGGCAAAAGATAGGGGACCAACTATTGCCACAATCACTTCTAGAATAGAAATTTTATATGTAAAGACATAGTTTGACCAAAGCTCTAAAGATATTTGTGAAGAAATTGTTTCTCATGCCCAAAGTGATTTTATAAAAAGCTAACCCAAACGGGCCCTTAATCATGTGAAATTTTGATTTCCAAAAGTGATTTTAAGAAAATCTAACACAAATGGACCTTAAATAATATTTTAAATTCTAAAACTGATTTTAGATAATAAAAAAAAAAAAAAAAAAATTGCAAATGAGGCCTTAAATTGCCTAAATCTGAACACAGAAAATTGAGAGTTAGAATAGTTGTTTGTGGCATATCAAGTTGTTTGCAAATATTTGCTCGTCTCAAAGCGACCATCACCCGATCCTAAACAAACTGTGTTTTGGTCGACCGCATGATCACCGTCAAAATTTCCATTTGGATTGATCTCAATATGTCCAAACAACATTTTATGTTACTGTTCGAATGGGTGGATAGCAGTGTTAAATCCTTTGATTATTTATATTTTTTTACTAAAAAATGCTTTGATTCAATGTACCAAATTAAATTGTGATTCTTACCTCACTTTAAGAATTAACTTCTTTTTTGTTTTTTTCTTTTTATTTCTTGTGGGTGGGTGTGGGTGTGGGTGTGGGAAGACCCGTCTGTTAGAACTTAGATATAGTGGGCTGCGGCCATTTTTTCAAAAAATTCTTTTACGTCGGATTAACAATCCTTTTTGCTTCTACCCGGAAGAAGCAGCTGAAGTAGCAAACAAAATGTATTTGCCTATTCGATCTCCTATGTTTGTGTGTACATATATATAATTGGCCATATGCAGCCGAGCTTAGGCAACTTTGCACAAATGAAATTTATATATAGTCTTTGATAATTTCAGTCTGCTTAAGGCTGGTTTTACAAAATTCCAACCGTCGGATCGGCATGATTTTTTGCAGGTATGGCATGCAGGGGGTGAGCATCATATCCAACAGTCAGGATTTGGAACCGACCACCGGAACACAGCCAAATGGCCGTGCAGTCCACTTGCAGTCCGGACTGCAATGGATCGCTTCTCTCTCTCTCTCTCTCTCTCTCTCTCTCTCTCTCTCTCTCTCTCTCTCTATATATATATATATATATATATATATATATGGTCGATATAAAATACAGATTTTAGAAAACTGTAACAATTTTCAATGTTGGATACTATTATAATTTTTTCACCGTCTGTATTTTAGATATCGACTGTTGAATCACTGTGATTTTTGGCATGCATCACATGCACAAAAAGAAGTATATAATCAACGATCGCTTTTTTTAAAATACATATCTCATATTGACTAAAAATTTAAATTATCGCATAAGCATACAAGTGTATACGCGTACATGTCCATGAAAAAAAGGAAATATATATATATATAATCAAAATTTATTCCAAATTCTATAGAAATCAAACAAGAGGGATGGAGATCATAGATGAAGATGTTATGGATTGATAATGACATTGAGCACAATGTCGGACAATGGTTAGATTTCAGACGACACTATCAGAGGCAGTGCCAGCGGTGCGCCGTTGATTAGGACTATCAATGGGCTGAGTTGGCCCAATTTCTGCTCAGTTCGGCTGCAGATAAAATCACTCATGGGAGCCTGGGAGGAGCTGAATTTGACTTTTTTTTTTTTTTTTTGATAGGCAAAAGAGAAGTTTTATTAATAAATCAAAACAAAGCACGTACACATTACACCCAATTCAATAGGACGGTCCATCGAAGACGCGTAACACACACCCCTGACTTTGGGCTAAGCTGGGCCAATCTATCAATGTAACGTGGCATGTTGTGCAATTTGCTTTTTTAGTTATTTTTTTTATTATTTATTTATTCAAATTAAAAGTGGAATGTACACGAACATGAATATAAGCTTTGAATTAATAAATAGTTTATATCTCTTCTTTCATGAAATAAAGTTCCGAATTCTATTTGATGGGAATTAATTTATTTGTTGCTCCCCTTCCTGCTAATAGCTAATTAACAACTAATTTTATGATATATATTGCTGGGCAATAAAAAAAAAATAAAGGAAAAAAAAAAAGAAGAGAAAAGTGCAATGTTGCATCCTTTCACATAGCATTGCTTGCATTCAAAAAATCCATTCCTAATATTCCTAGGAGTAGGGAAAGACCATTGAGATAAAAACTAGAGTGTTGATTCTAACTAGGAAACTCTTTTGATTATCGTCCGGTGTGAATTGGTATAAACTAAATTTTGATGGAACGAAAAAATACGATAAAAATACAACAGCTGATGGATGTTTTTTAAGGAACGAATTTGGAGACATTAATTGTTTTTGCAACTTCTTTCCCTTTAGGCAAAGTTCCGGTCTTAATGACAGAACGTCTTGCTTTGAGGAATGGCTTTAAAATGGTCCAAATAAAAGGAATCAAGCTTCTTCAAGTTGAAGGTGACTTTAAGGTTGTCATAAATGCTATGTTAGGAAACGGAAATATTCATTGGAGGATTAGTATTATTAGGGAAGATATGTGTAAGCTTATCGAGGGTTTTGACAAGGTAATTTTTAGTCATGTCTATAGGCAAGCTAATAGGGTAGTTGATTGTTTGGCCGAGATGAGTCATGGTTTAGAGTCTGAATTAAAATGGACAAATAATTTTCCGGCTAAATTATGGAACATTATTGTAGAGGATGCTAGGGGTGTGTGTTTTCTCCGATGTATATGATCTCTTAATGAATTTTAATTTTATCAAAAAAAAAAAAAAAAAACCCTCATTTTATTAGACAAATCATTAATTGGTCCATTAGGTAACTTTTTGAGTGCCCAACTATTTGTTGAGCCGGGTAATATTTTTAGAAGTATTTGGGAAAATGTTTTACACTTATAAAATATCGTTACAAAATCATTATAAAAAAGAAAAAAGGATAATTGGCCAAAAGTCTTATTTTAGACTTATTTATTGGCTAAAGTCCTCCCATATATTTTTTTTTCTTTGAAAAGTCCTAATTAATAAGATTTATTGCCTAAGATCCTAATTTTTAAAAATTCATTTATTTTATGACATTATTGCCCACGAAACAGCCCCGAGATCTAACAGTTAGGGGTGTAAACGGCCCGGGTTGGCCGGTTTGGAAGCATAAAATGAGCCAACCCAATTCTAACGGCCCACTAAAATGGCAACCCAAGCCAACCCATTGAAAAAGCCAACCCAAGCCAACCCAAACCACACGGTTTGAACGGGTTGAACGGGCTCTTAATCTAAAAAAATAACCGCCCCAAAACTGGGGACAAAAGCAAGAACATGTTTTTCAAGGTTATGTTTCCTAACTTGTACCTACTAAAAGTCACAAGTAAAGATCTTGAACTATAAAAAATAATCCTCAATGGTAATATTTTTCCAGGTTAAGTTTCCAACAATCTTTAATAAAAAACTATGCAAAGTCACTCATAATTCAACTAAAACTATAAAAAAACACATCTCAACATTATAGTAAAACAAAAGAATTGCCCCAAAACTGGGGACAAAAGCAAAAACACATCTCAACATTATAGTAAAACAAAAGAACCGCCCCAAAACTGGAGACAAAAGCAAAAACACATCTCAACATGATAGTAAAACTATGCAAAATCATTCATAATTCAAGTAAAAATATATAAAAATATGAGAAACTCCTAACCTGGTGGGTGTTGCCAGTATATTGAGTTTTGCTTCCCAAGTCCCAACTAGTGTCCACCAAAACTCCCAAAGTCACCAATAAGATAATTAAACCTGTATAAAAATAATGAAGAGATATTTCTTATCCAACATTCCATAATAAAAAAAAAGCAAAGCTATAGAAAAGATAATGCAAAGTAACTCATAAGATGAGTAAATTAAGGTATATAAAAATATTAGATTGTCTTGACCATACTTGTATTCATTACCTTCTTGATCTTGCTAAGGCTTTGTGCTTCATTAAAGGTCCCTCTTAAGATAATAAGATAAGTACAACTAAATATAAATATTGAACTTTTACACAATTTGTCCAACTGAAAATGCATTTAAGTGCCCAACTGTCCATAATAACCATACATGAAAAATAAGATAAGCATTCAAGTGTCCTTACTAACCACACATGAAAAGTGATTCATAAAATCCAAGTAACCAAACACAGGGAAATAATAACAATAAAGAAAAGAAAGTATTCAAACTTCAAAGGCTACAAGCCTACAAAAAGTTTCTCAAAACTCAAAATGCCACCAACAACTGAAGCAAAGCACTATAGCACCAATGAGTCCAATCTTGGTACAAAGTTTCTCAAAACTGCAAAATTTAAACAAGAGAGAAGAGTTAGAAATCATAAAACTACCCATAATTAAGACACTCATACAAACATGATAAAAAAGAAAAGTATACTTGTTAGAATACTTGTAGCATAACTTACCATCACTTTGCCACAACCGCCATTCTATTCATTATATTCAAACATCAGAAATTGTCACCAAACATATATCTAGGAGGGAATAAGAATACAAAAGATTAGTTATACTAAAATGCAATAAGAAAAAAATAAAGAAAATAAACAAGTTGTAAGTTTGATTACCCGACTCAAGCTTCTCACATTCTTCCACCTCGTCTAAAGCATCTCGAATACTTATAGGAGTTGATGAAGTGTGCAATCAATTTTGACAACAAATGAGGGCCTCCACAGTTTGTGGAGACATGGAACTTCGAAATGGATCAAGAACACGCCCTCCTATGCTAAATGCTGACTCAAATGCAACTGTAGATACTTGAACTGCTAAAACATCCCGTGCAACCAATGAGAGAATACAAAACCTAGAGGAATTAGTCCTCCACCAATTCAAGATATCAAAATTGGAATTAGGACTATCATCCACACAAATCTCCAACAAGTATCTCTACAATTCTGACTTGGAACACAAACTTTTTTTTTCAATCAAGTGCTTCCTGAATTGGGAAGTGAACATGGTCCTCACATCATCCTCCTCATCAATATTCACCACCGATGGCTCACCCCCACTTGTGTGTTGTGCACTATTAGTTGTGTTGTGCTCCACATACCATTCATAAAATTGAATCATTTTATCTTTCACCTTCTTTAGCAACACATCCACAGTAGGAGCATCATAAAAATTACTAAAACAAAATTTCACATACTCCAACTTATATCGAGGATCAAGAATCAATGCAAACAACATCAACAAATTCATTCTATCCAAGTTTCCCCAATATTTATCAAACTTAGATCTCATGCTCTCCGTCATTAGTCTTAAAGAAAGATCTTGACTTTTACACAAATGAGCAATAGCATTTTGAACCATTAAGACCTCAATATATGATGTATTTGCTGTGACATACAAAGACCCAGAAAAATGCAAGGTTGCATTGTAAAAAAATTTAAGAAATTTAACAAACAACCTAACCTTCTCCCAATCTTCATTATCTGGAGGCCCATATTCACTCCCACCATTACCTTCACCATCATCATCTCTAAAATAAGCAATGAAATATTTGTCATCCTCCTCCAATCTTTCAAAAGCCTTCTGAAACTGCAAAGCCCTCTCCAACATATAATAAATAGAGTTCCATCTAGTAGACACATCTAAGCAAACTTGGCTCTTGTATTCAATAGCTTCTTTTTCAGCACAAGTTTTAAATTTAGCCATCCTAGAAGGTGAAGATTTAACATATTTCACTGCCTTACGCACTTTGAAAATTGAGTCATCAATATCTTTTAAACCATCACAGACAATGAGATTTATAATATGAGCACAACACCTCATATGTAAATACTCATGCTCTAGAATGGTTCCCCTTCTATTCTTAGTCTTCCTCTTCAAGTGTCCAATGCAAAGATTGTTAGAACTTGCATTATCCACTGTCACTATGAGTATTTTATCTATTCCCCAATCAATAAACACATCTCAACAACCTTGCCTAGTGTCTCACCTTTGTGATTTGGAACCAAACAAAAGTTGAGAATTTTTTTTTAAGTTTCCATGCACTATCAATGTAATGGGCAGTAAGACACATATAATTCAAGTTTTGCACAGACGTCCACGTGTCAGTTGTAAGACAAACTCGTTGGGTTTTTAAAACATTCTTTAAGATTTTCTTCTCCTCAACAAAGATGTTTAAACAGTCTTTTGCAACCGTGACTCGAGAAGGGATTTTAAACCTTAGTTGAGACACGCGCATAAAACGTTTAAACCCCTCATTCTCCACGTGTCTAAAGGGCAACTCATCAATTATTATCATTTCCGCAAGAGCCCTTCTACATGATTCTTGACTAAAAGACCAAGACACAAGTTGGTTAGTACCCCCCTCATCCTCTTTCTTTGGCTTAAAAGCCAAGGTTGTTTGAGTCTTATCTTGTGATCTAAGAGGATTCCTTTTACATTGGGTATTAAGATGTGTCCACAAAGAACTAGTCCCAATCTTGGTAGAATCATACGCATATTTTTTTTGACAATAATTGCATGCACACTTAGGAGATTCTCCTTGTTTTGTTTCTATAATGGTAAAGTGATTCCAAACCTCTTACCGTTTTTGACCATCACGCTTTTTCCGTTTAGTACTGGCCTTGGGTGGTGAGGTGCCCACATTAGGAATGTTTGGTTGGTCAGTAGGAGTTGCATCACCCACCATCTACGAAGGGAAATAGACACATGTATAAATAACAAATTACATATACAATTCCATAAGCTTTTAATTCCATCATCGGGAGTCATGAAGCAGCATCAATCTTGTATGTATGGCGAGATTGGTCAAAGAAAATAATAGAATGACGCTAGTAGCAAAATTAAAATTAAGTGTTTAAGTGTTAACATTACTACAAATATAACGAGAGTTAGCAAAATTAAAATCAAGTGCAGAAGTGTTAACATTACTACAGATATACTTTTATACACTTAATGATATATTGAATCTTAAATAAAATTATTTATTCAAATTTGGAAGATTCAAGGTTGACAAAACAGAGTTGAGATAGTACGAAAACCTATTAAATTAAAATGCCAAAAGCCACATATATCATTACAAGAATCTCAACGAAGTCTATAGGCTTTATCTATCAAAGAGGCTCCGATGCTTGAGTCTGTATAAATAGTGAAAATATTGAATTCACTCTTAGAGAAATGCATACTTTGGGTTGATGCTACATAGCCTTATCATAAACATTGATCCTAGATTTGGCAGAATTATTATGAATTTCTGGTCTTATTGATAAATTAATCTTTAAAATAAGTGATGGAGATTCAGTCAATCTCTTATTTATAAGAATTATCCATATTGGTCTGTAATTATCGATTCACAATAACAGTGGCTTTGGATTCTTTTATCATCACATGCCAGCTCAAGATTATATGCCATTTTTTTTTCCATTACAATTGTCCTCCTTTTCTCCTTCATTGGGCACATTCAACTCGAGGGAGGGGAAAAACTATTTGTTTTGAGTAAATTTGGGATTTTCTGCACCCAGAGGTGAGGAACTCAAGGCAGAGGGACTTATGACTGAAGTGGGTTAACATACTGATTTGCAATCTGTGAGGTTGAACTGCTTAAGGTCTATCGATCTAGCATTTTGTTTAACTGTTGTGTTATGTTGCTTTACAAAATGTTCTCCATTTTTTTTCTCTTTTTCTTTTGGTCAAGGCAACTTGGAAATTAGCTAGAAGGGGTGATGACAAGGATATCATTCAACAACAAGACCACCTGTGCTTTCAACTAGTGAGCTGGGGACAGAATGATGAAATGCTTGATAGGTTAGATATCTAAAGAAATGTCGAGAGTGAAGTCTCGCCCCTCTTCTTTCTCATTTAACATAGGATAGAAGATTTAGCAGTGAAGGGGAAAAATTTTACAAAATGATACTCTTTGAATGAAACCGTGTTCATTCACATTCGAGTGGCCTCACGTCCCCAAAACCCTAAGAAGGAGAATCATTTAATGAGGTCTCATCCGAGCTGCTTTACCCAAACAACAAGATTTACAGATTTACTAACTGGTACATGTTATTGGGAGAAATAGAAATAGAAATAGAGAGAGAGAAATAGAAATAGAAAAAAAAAAAAAAAAACTCACCTCGACATCGCCGGAGCTCATGGTGCAGAAGAACGGTGAGCGTGGACAACATCGGTCTGAACACTGACTCCGGTCGACTGGTCGAGGACTCAAGGCGATGGAGGGCTGGAGGCGGGACTGCGGGAGGCTCGACTGCTCGGGACTGAGTGAGCCTGGACAACGCCGGCGAGCCTGGACAACGCCGGTAAGGATGGACAACGCCGGTCTGAACTCTGACTCCGATTGACTGGTCGAGGACTCGAGGGGATGGAGGGATAGAGGCGGGACTGCGGGAAGGTCGACTGCTCGGGATTGAGTGAGGATCAAGGAAATTGGGGGTTAGGGTTAATAATTTGTATATATAGGTATGTATCAAAACGGCGTCGTTTTGACTAATGACTTATAACGGCCCAGTCCGAGTTTAATGGCCGGGTTATATAATTGGGCCGTAGCCGGCCCGTTGAACCGGGCTTAATGAATTTATGGGCCGAACTGGACCATTTTATATCTAAAACTGGGCCAAACCATTATAAATAGCTGGTTTGGGTCGGTCCAGCGGGTTGGCTGGTTTTTTTTTTCACCCCTACTAACACTAGCTCTAGAGCACCATCCTGCCATCACTACTTCGATCCACCAAGCAAACCCAGAATTACACTCTTGACAACATCAGTTGGATAAATAGAAACCCAGAAGGAAGCTCCAGCCAAGCCTCCAGCAACATTCAAAGAGCCTCTTCCAACCTATGGGTGGAGGAGAGAGACACGCAATGCAATGGTTGGAGGATTGTGTTTGTTCCTTTGGGTGCCAAGGTAGTAGTTACCATGTACTTTTAAATTGAAACTTCAATCCATTTCCGCCCCAATTCTTCTATGAGCACCAAATTTTGATTTTGCATCGGTTATAAACTTTCCCTCTGGAGATGTTGCTTGTGTTTTGGTTCTCATAACCATCAAGGCTTGGGCTAAGAAAGCCAGCAAACATGCTAGAGTCTTCCGACCTTGGTCCATGTCTCCATGATGCTAATCACCATTCACTCTAATCCTTATTAAGTTGACTAATTTATTTACTTTCCATGCTTTGTAAAAAAAAATTAATTTCTAAACGATTTTCAACATGTTTTGGTTCATTCTAATCTGTCGGAGATTTGTAACTGGTTTAAGGGTCCGTGGAACTCGTCGGAGAGGCTCACCGTCGGAGACAATGGAAGTTGCTCACTGCCGGAGATGCTCATCGTGCCAAATACTTCATTCTCTCCTCTTTTTTCTCTCCCTGTATTCCTCTCTCTCTTCTGTGTCTTTTTTTCTCTGCTACACGTGTCTCTCTCTCTCTATATATCTTTCTCTCTCTCCTGTCCACAAATATTGAAATGTCATGCATGAGGTGTGCAATTTTTGTTGGTTTCTAGAATGTAGTGAACCCGAAGGTTGGGGGGTGTAGGTGGCATTGAAGGTTGTTAGAAAAGATGGGTATTTTTGTCTAATTCATGCCAAAAGGACTTTTGGGAAGAAAAATCTTTTGAGAAGACTTTTGGCATGAAAATCTTCTAAATGAGGACTTTTAGGCAAATTCCCCAAGGAAAAATGCTAAACTTAATGGATAATTTTATAAATTCACAATATTTTTCTTATTTTTAACAATCTTTTATAGTGGAGTATCTCATTTTTCCTAATCTTATCTCAAATCTGGAGAGTTTTTACCATCTAACACTACCATTTAATTTCTTAGTTCTATTTATAATAATTTTATTAATTTATTTGGTAAAATTTCGATTAGTTTTTCTTTTCTTTTCTTTTTTTCTGCGAGACAATATATATTAATAGGGTTAGTGGGGAGGAAAGCAACAAATGGATCAATTCTCATACATTAGAAATGAAACCCAGAAACTCATCTCATTAAGGCATTAAAGGAGAAACATGAACCACTAAGTCAAAGCTCATGTTAAATTTTGATTTGAGACTTGATAACAGCTATTTGATACAATATCAAATATTAGATCCAAATTTTGATTTGGCCAACACTTGGGTCCCGTTTGCATTAGCATTTTCTAAAATCGCTTTTAGAAAACTATATATTCACGTATCTTTTTGAAGCCGTGTTCAAACCAACTATTAACATATCAAACTTTTTATATATACTAGACTATAAATGATTATATCAAACTTTTTAGACTAGATTAGAAGTGAATGCGGTAAAAGTTAGGAAGCTAGCTTTGGCCAACCTTCCTATACTTGTCAATTTGTGTAGAAGTTATTAACACCCATCTCTTTAGATTTGGGGCATGCTTTAACTTCTTTTTTCCACATGTACAATATATATATATTTTCTCTTATCAGGTGATTCTCATTTTCTCTTAAAATCAGCAAAGAATTTGGGGCGTTGGATCAAAAACGGACGGCTGATCCCAAAATCACTTAAAAGACCCGAACAAGCCTTATGACCCGCGTGACCCGCGTGAAACTAGCCCTCTCTCACCCGCTGGAGTTGCCATGGCCGGGGCTGCCATGGATGGAGCTTACGGTGCATTTCAACACAGCCCCTGCTATTTTACTCAAAACATGAACTAATCCTCTCAAAATCATATAAACATTTTCCAGAGATTTAAATATATTCACAAATCATATAAGCCAACCTTGGATCACCATTAAAGTGCAAGATTAAAGCTCACGATGAGCAACAATGGCTGTTGTTCACAGCAACCTTCATCTCAAACCAAACTAAAATAAAAATAGCCCATCTCAATTGATGATATCTCACAACTAAAGCTCTCAAGAAGAGACAATTCACATGCAAAGACATTTCAAAATCAACTCAGAATGGCGATTTGGGGTTGTGCGATTTGGGGTTGTTCTTCTCACGGCGTTCTTCTCCACACCACCTTGACGCCGACAGGGGAGGGATTGATGCCGGCAGGGGAGGGATGATTTCGGGAGGGAGGAGCTTCACGCCGGCATGGGAGTTTCTTTTCCTACTGTTTCTCGGCAGCCAAACAGATTTGGGGTTTAGGTCTTCGGCCGGGTAAACACGCGGTTCGAGCTCCATTCAGCGGGTCATTTAAGTGAGTCGACGATCAGCCATTAAACGCCTCCCCTCTCCAATCGAACAAACAGGGTTCTTTGCTGATTTTAAGCAAAAATCAGCATCACCTGATAAGAGAAAAACTATATATATATATATATATATATATATATATATACAGTCATTCTATTATGAGGCCCACCTTACGCAAGGTTGCGTAAGGTCCCCTTCATATGGCCAATTTTATATGACAGTTCGTAAAATTGACCGTTGGATTAGATGTCCATCTTCTGTATGTCATGCCTGCAAAAAATCACAGTGATCCGACGGTTGGCCTATCATAATATAGATCAACGTACCACCACGTTTCTCATAGTCATATCTGCCAGGAACGTGACTTAAATCCACCACTTCTTGTCCAATTAAGAATCCATTGCTAGCTCCTGTAAACACTACGTAATTTTGGATAATTATGGTACGTTGGCCTCTTCTGCCCGCTGCAGTAGAGAGCTCATTCTATTGAGGCTTGTTTTCCTTGTTTTTTCAACACGGTTTAAGGTTTTTGTATATATATATATATATATATTATCCATACTTGTGGTAGATGTGATCGAATAAGTTGCCACGGTTCCTCGTCACTTTCCAAAGTTTGCATAACATGAAAAATGTCGGTCACGTAACTAATTAAGGTTTGTTTGGAAATATGCTTTTGAGCTTTATATTAAAAATAATATGCGGAGTAGATGGATTTTGTAAGAAATATATATATGTGTAATACAAGGCGTTGGGCGTGATACCCATGAAAACTATTTAATCCGTTTTGCAATCCATGTTGGCGTCAGCATCATTCATATATTGACAACATGCATTTTATGGCATGGGTATTAGATTTGGTGTACATGCAGTTCAAAATTGCTCATCTACTCTGGCCTTGCCTTAATTCAGCTTGGGATTGACACTTTCGGTGTCTCGAGGTTACACAAGATATATACACGTACGGTCAGGTTTCCTGGACATAATTTTTACTTTTAATTTGATACGTAGCTTGTAAAATGTAATGCGGAATAGGTATTTTGAGAAATCGACTATTAGGTTGGATATTCTGCTTATACATATTACATAATACCAAAAATCATGTTGATCCAACGGCTAATTTTTCAAAAATATCAAAGTTTTAAAATAAACTCTAAAAAACTGTGTGAAACTTTCGCAGTTGGTTTCAGAAAACCCAACTGTTGGATCATGTGTTTTTTGACATATGTAATGTATATAAGTAGAATATCTAATTCAACAGTCGATTTTTCAAAAAACTTATCCCACACTGGATTTTGCAAAGCTCGTGTCAAATTAGGAGTAAAAACTATGCGTCCATGCAAGAAACTTGTCTCATATATATATATATATATATATATATATATATATATATATATATATATATATATATACACACACAATAACATTCTAGTCCACATATGTTGATATAAGGTCATGTTCACATAAAGTTCATAGATTACTGTGTAATGCATATTTTGAAAAACTGAAAGTTATTAGATACTATACTTATATGTTAGGGCTATATATTAAAAGGCATGTTTTTATGTAATAGATCTTAGTATTTATTTATTAATAAATTATGATATTGCATTTTAAATGAGAATCTGTATGAGCTATGTTTGCATTATATTATCTTCTAATGTTATGCATGTGTGTCTTTTATTCTACATAGTAGATGATCTGGTGTGTAGAGTTCGACTTACACACAGAAGATCAGATCATCAGTTCTTGTAATATATAAGCTTATTGTTCACAATCTGAGATGAAGTTGGACACACCATCGGTAAGATTGTAGCACATGATTTCAGTAGGTTTGTCTTGACTACGGGGAATGGTTTCGTTTCAACTTCTTGGACTAATACACTTGTGTGTATTGAACGAGACCGTATTAAGGTAATTATTTTATACTGACACATAAAATAATTAATACCTCATAGTGATTATGAATACTTATACTCTTAATCTCGAAATAATTAATGGATACATTCATTTATTGTTAGTTATTTTGATTAATAAAGAGTGAGATCTTTATAGGTCAATAATCTCGATGAGTTGGATAACTGCATTAATTGTATGGTGAATATTTATTATTGACGGAATCCACGTCCTGGTATAGGGATTGATGATACCTCTTTGAGGATACTTATAAGTTTTTATTATGTCAAACCCTGCAGGTGGATTTTGTATCTGACTTATCAAATAAGTTAAGTGAAAGGTCTCAAGGATATTAATAGATGTTGATTAAATAATAATGTCAGTAATTCAATTTAATCAACGGATATCTGTAATCTTAACGTGAGGAGATTAATAAGTATTTAATAACATAAAGCTCGAAATTTAATTTCGAATAAGCTAGGGAGTGCAATTATAATTCTTTAGTGGAATGAATTATAATTAATGTAAATAGGTTTTAATATTTACATTAGGAGCCCGAAACTTATTTCCTTTTGGGTCTCTACCGCAGCCTATATATATGCCATGTTGGGCAGCCACTAGGGTAAGACGAAATATTTTCTCTAAACCCTAGAGGCAGCCGTCCATCAAAGGAGAGCACAAAGAGAGCCACTCTCTCTTCACGTTCTGGTATAGGAGAAATACGGTAGAAGGCTTGAAGAGCTCGAGCAATTTT
This sequence comes from Hamamelis virginiana, assembly GCA_017140935.1. NCBI lineage: Eukaryota > Viridiplantae > Streptophyta > Magnoliopsida > Saxifragales > Hamamelidaceae > Hamamelis > Hamamelis virginiana. Next base: position 90,881 of record JAESVK010000622.1, read on the forward strand.
CCACAGTTCGTCATACATTGAGATCAATCCAGACAGATCTCAAAGGTACGGATTCTTCTAAATATGTTAAAGGATTCGGATTTATTTTTTTTTTTGTGGCATGATCCATAAACAATATCACGAGTTCATGGGATTTCCGCTCCCAGCATTATACATGTCATGTACACAAAAAATTACGACAATCCAACTGTCAGTTTCTCATAAATGTCACTGGGTCATACAGTTTTTTCCGGCCACAGTTTTTCATAACTATATTTTGAAATTCTGACATTGGATCACCATGATTTTTGGTGTGCACGACATTCATGGGTATAGTATCTAATCCAACGGTCAGTTTTCCAAACTATGCATCCTACAATAATCTATAGCCTTCATGTAAACATAACTTATATCAACATATGTGTGGACTCGATCATATATATATATATATATATAATAACACTTCTCATGTTCTGATGTTAACCAAAAACAATAATAATAATATAATATAATAAAATAAAATTACATGGGATGTTGCTCAATGACTTCTTCCATCGATCTCTCACCTGAGTCCTTGCATGTTCAATTCACTTTTTGCTAGAGAGAGATGAAGCTTGTTGCTCCTATAATAACGGTCAAGGTCAAAGTAGTAGGATATACTCACATGTATCAATGTATTTTATATCTATTATGGTTTCTTTTCTATTATGGTTTCTTTTTTAATTTTAGGGGAAAATACACTTTGCTCTCCTGTACTATTAGCCAAAAACACTTTGCACCCTGTACTTTAAAAGTCGACACTTAGCCCCCTGCACTTTCATAAAATGATAAATTATACCCTTCCATCACATGGCCGTCTGTTTTTTGACGGAAATTAAGGCACGTGACTTCGTATTGCAAAATTTAGGACACAAATGCCCTTGGTAATATACTATTTAATAACCCGATCCAAATGTGAAATTAACCGACCCAAATTTTGAACATTGCCCCTTGCTCCCTTCATCCTCCCTCTTCTCCGGCAAGTTGGTCCAATCTTCTCCGGCATTGGCACCCTCGGCACCAATGGCACAGTTCTCATCACTTCTACAACTCAAATGATGTCGGTACCCAATCTCAGAGCTACAAATGGGGTGTATATATATGTATTGAAAACTGAATCACAGAATCAAATGATTTAAATGTGTGCAAATATATGAGCCTTCTTTGTTGTGTCCATGTTTTTACCTTTCATCACCCCAGATTACGTTGACTTGCAAAATGGGAACAACCAAAGCAGCACCAAGAATCCTAGCAATGACAACAGCATCAACAATTTGATTCCTCTATTGATTCATCCCACTGGAGACCACAACCATCGAATACTTAGTCCTATCTTTCACAATCTCCACACTCCCTCTCTCTTAAACCCCCCACTGAACTCCAAGCATGGCCTATACCCCAACCCATCAGGCTGCTTCCAAAACTCACTTTCTCTCTCTTCACCACCACCATTTCTCTCATCATTTGAATAATACCCATTTGAAATCACGGCCTGGGATTGTGTAATCTGACACGGGATTTTCGAAAATGGGATCAGAGGGTCGAGATTGAGCCACAGCTTTAACATGCCAAGAAGGCCAAAGAGAAACAGAGAGAAGAGTAGAATGTCTCCCCCGCAATTAAAACAAAGCAGTAAAACATTGAATTATAAGGTTAGTTGTTGTGATCATCATTATAAGAATTATAAGGCCACCAACTGCTAAATCAATCCAATCACATTTTGGATCGGTAAATTTTCTCGAGAAAATCCTAGAAAACGATGTAAAGTAATTCAAGCCTTTTTCAATTTTACTCAATATAAGAAAAACATAGCTTTCTTTTTCCCCGTTGAAAATTGAATAATATCAATTTGCTTTCAAAATCATTAATATCTTAAACTGATTACTCACAGGTCGTAAATACTTTTTGTTTTGGGCTTTTCTGTGTGCTTACCAGTAAAAGACAAAGCAACTAGCAGCGAAAGAACCTATTTTTCTTGCTCTCTACCGACGGCGACGTCACGCGGTTTTTCGCTTCGCTTCGTGTATATATATATATATATAGTTCCAATAATTTGAGAGAGATTGAAGAGAAACAATCACACAGAAAAGCCCTAAAATAATGAGAAATTCATGAAAGTAAGTGAGAGAGTGTGTGTGAGAGAGAGAGTTCTTCCTACCTAGAGAGCGAGAAAGACTGAGGGGGGCTAGGGTATAATGGTAAAAACACAGTATAATTAAACACCGTAAGCTACCGTAAGCCCTTATGCCAAATTTTGAAAGTGCAGGGGGCTAAGTGTCGGCTTTTAAAGTATAGGGGTGCAAAGTGTTTTTGGGTAATAGTACAGGGGAGCAAAATGTATTTTCCCCTTAATTTTATGCAATTTCAACTGTATATAATTGAC
>JAESVK010000622.1:99713-123964 GCA_017140935.1 Hamamelis virginiana
TTTTTTTTAAAACATTTTTCCCGTTCATTTTCAATATTTTTAGCATTTTTACTGTCCATTTTTATCATTTTTACCATCCATTTTTAGCATTTTTACTGTCCATTTAAAGTTGCAAACACGCACCATCTCTGTCCTCTATCACAACTAATCAAATCTCGAGTTCGTGGATTGCCTCTTCACCTCTCTAATTCTCGAAGCCATGTCATTGTTTCCAGCAAAAAAAAAATAAACAACCAACTCTCATCCTCATTACGTATGATGAGGTCTCATCAACACCATCTCATCAACATGTACCATTTCATCCTCATCACATATGATGAAGTCTCACCACCGGAATCTCGTCTAAGAAATTTCAGCAATATAAGAGAATATCACACTCATCATGTGAATATTGTTGGAAGAAGAAGAAGAAGAAAAAGAAAAAGAAGAAGAAGAAGATATACACAGTGAAAACATACACCTGTCACGGCAATATGTGACTGCACGGATCTGGCTATTCAAGAACAACTCATCCGCCGAGCTCATCAATCCGGTCAAGGCAATCTATGACCACACGGATCTCCTGATCCAAAAAATCGCCGATCTAAGGTCTGAAATGGAGAAAGAAGCTAGGATTCCCGTGGCCAAGAAGATTAAACTGCACGATCATCGTCATCGGAGCAAAGATCGGCGATCCAAAATGTCCAATCCCAGTTTTCACACCGACGCTAAACAGATTCCATGAATCGTTGGGATGATATGAGAGTTTGATCAAGGGTCCAAATTCAAAGAAAATACTGAAGCTCAAGCACAACTCTTTCGTATCTCCACCTTCGATTCTTGATTGAAATGGAAACCCTAATGCTCCATTTGGTAGGAGGGATGGAAAAATAAAAGGAAGGAAAGTAGGAGGGATGAGCTTTCCTTCCTCAGAGGAGGGAAACCCTTTTTCCTTCCTGTGTGTTTGGTATGATGGATGGAAAAGTGGTTTCCTTCCTTCCATGTGTTTGGTAAATTAGGAGGAGGGAAAGGAAGTAAATCACGTAAATTACAATTATACCCCCACATATATTTAACCAAAATGACATTATACTACTAAATTCTAATAACCATCAATTAGATGTTGTGAATTAAAAATTAATAAAAATAAATAAAAACTATATATTTTGTTTTTGCCGAAACCCTCTAAACAGCTAAAAATATTTCTCTCCTTTATATTTATTTCTTTTCCATCTTATCCTTATTTTTTCTGAAACTTCTTAAAAAAAAAAAAAATTGGCGCAACATCATGGAAAAGGGTGAAGAGTATCGTTTGGAGCCATTGTGCATAAAGCATACTTTGAAGAAATGCAACACTTTATGTTGTTGGAGAAATAAAAGGTAGGGGCAATTGTGGGCTTTGCAAACAAATTGAGGACAAATTGGTATTTTCACCATCTAATATGACTTTCCCCTCCCTTTCTCTCTCCTCATCCGTCCAAATTTGGGCGGATTGCAAAAGGGCCTCTTTCCCTCCTTTCTTCCCTCCATATTTCTCTCCCTTCTCCCCTTCCTCTCATACCAAACATACCCAAAAATCCTCTTCCTTCCACTTTTCCCTCCTCTCCCTTCCCTCCTCCCACTTTTCCCTCAAACCAAACAGGGCATAAGATGTTGAGAGGAACTTTTGCTCTCAGTAAAGGATTTTGAAACCGAAACTCTCTCTCTCTGTGTGTCTGAAAATAAAAATATACAATATCATGGATTTAAAAAGAAAGCTGCCGCATTAAAAGAGGAAAAAGTGAGGGTATTTTTGTCCTGAAACTGATTAAAAGACTTCTCGTAGAAAAGAAAAATTGACGGAACTTTTCACATGAAAACTATCTACCGCAGGACTTCCGGCCAATTTACGTACCCTTAAAACTATTATGTAGAAACTAGTTAGGAGTTAGCTAGGGTAAGCTTTTGTCAACCATTGTATCATCCTGATTAATTATGATTATGATCATGATCGTACATCTCATTAATTCTTCAAATCAAGTACCAGTTTTATCTTAAAAAGTTATTTGATATAATCCAAACGTACGGGACTTAAATCTTAGAGGAGCAGGTTAGCATAATGGCCCACGCCATGAGACCGAAAAGCTGTAATCCCTCCACAGATGTTGGCGTCGTTTATCTTAACGTCGTGTGCGCATGATAGCGGGCTCCAGCATGGTAGTCTGTGGGGAGCCAAAACAAAGATCCCAATGGCATGTAGTGCATGTTATATATCTTCTCACCTGCACAAAATTCACGAATATTTCTGACTCATTGAGGAAAAAGAAATATCAAGGCAGCTCTGTTACGAGCTTTCACTAGCAAAAATGATAAATATTCAACCCATTTTTGGTTTTCCATTTATTGACTCCTTCAAATTTGATTTGAAGCATTCAGATGTTTGTAATTATTAATAATTTAATATTCTTCGGATATTGCTAAAAATTTCCTACTATGCAATAGTGGCCGTTCAGCTCTGCACATTGTGCATGGCACATGCTAGAAAGGGGCAAGATTAATACAGAGCACATGCTCTACTGAAACCAAGAGATCGAGTACTGACACCATACTTCGCTAATGTACCATATTATATAGGCCTCTATTATAATTTACCAATCATCAATCATCTTGTCAACTCCATGATCGATCTATTTATTAACTCCCCAACTGCGCCTGGGTGCATTCCATTAATTATGGGGTGTTTGGTTGCCTGTAATGTAATGTAATTTAATTGACTGTAAAGTAAATTACAATGTAATTTGATTACATTGGTAATTTAAATTACATTCCGAATTACATCCCACTTGTTTGGATGAGTAGGGAATGTGAAATCAGATTACATTACATTATTCAGAAATGCGTTTGGATAGCCATGTAATTTAATTGACTATAAAATAGATTACATTACATTACCCGGAATAACATTACATTACCAAGAAATGCGTTTGAATAACCATGTAATTTAATTGACTGTATAGTAGATTACATTACATTTTCCGGAATACATTGGTTGAAGACTGCAATCCATTTTACAGCCATTCTTCATAGTAGATTACACCCGTAGAGTTAATTACATCCGCACCATGACACGCCAAACATGATTTAAGGCATGTAATGTAATCTGAGATTACATTACATAGCTCTTTACAGGCAACCAAATGCCCCCTTAGTTCAACCGTCGAGATTTAGGATTTAGGAATAATATGAAATTGCAATTTGATCCTTAATTTATGCTTTAAATTCGATTTATTTTAATGTAAAATATTTTTAATTAGGAAATATTTTATTATTATTTTTGGTTATTAGATATGAAATGAAATAAGTGCAAATAATTAGAAAAAGACTTGTGCTTTTTCAAATTGAAATTGAATTGACAAATGTAAGTCGTTTTCTGAAAAATACCCCATACTTTATTGAACTTAGATTTAATGTTTTTAATAACATTAAAATCCATTTAATTATAAAGATTAAAATTAAGACACATATCAAAACTTAAATGGATTGCATGCATATTTCTTAATTGAGCTTGTGCATGTGCGTGGGCAGAGAAATCAGGTGGCTGCTTGTATAGCAAAGTATGCTACTTCCGTTTCTCAGTAGGACCTAAGAATAATGGTCAAAGATGCGTGATGATTCTGATGAACCAACAACGTTGGTGCAGCTGCATTACACATTATCATTGGTCTAATAACTCCAGTTGGAAAACTTATACGACTTCGCGGACCAGCTGGTCCTGTCGGCGTATAACGAAGCATGCCCACAAGCCCTCTCACTCTATGACTATTACTGAAGAAGACAGAGTTTACTTCGTAAGTGAACCTGGTAAACACCATGGTTAACTTTTAACCATATTTTGGAGTTAAATGATATACAGATGTATGTATATATATACGTTCTCCACAAAAATTTGAGGAAAAGAATTATTATTTTTTATTCATTTTATACATTGTTATTGTTTTTAGAGTAGAGAGAGTAGAGAAAGGGGAGAAAGATGAAACGATGTCATTAGCGGAAAGAAAATGAAAATTTATAGGAATGATTGACAGAGGAAAAAAGATTCCAAGTATTGGAGAGCATTTTACTTAGAAAATCGAAGAAGAAAATGTTGGTGAATGAATTGGTACGGAGTCTATTAGGGTTAGGAGCGTGTATTTCTATGATTACGGATGGTTTTAAGAAGTTGTGTTTTGAGATCAAAAGTTTTAATCATTTTCTTCAGTAATCTGAGTATGAAATGACGTGAGGGCATAATGAGGAAATTGGTTGATAAGAGCAAATACTAACTTTGAATCTGATTTGTTCTTTATTTGCGGCATTCATCAAATTGATTATATAATTGGATCGAGAGTTATGGAATCTCGAATGGATCAGTACGAGATCATGGAGCAGATCGGTCGCGGAGCTTTCGGTGCCGCCATTCTCGTCCACCACAAGTCTGAAAGGAAGAAGTACGCCTCTCTCTCTCTCTCTCTCTCTCTCTCTATATATATATATATATATATATATATAGATCTAGTGTATGTGTATGGATATATTGGTAGAAGGATAGATTGATGCTCTCTCTTAAATTCCGTTTCAACGACATTGAATCTTTTGAATTTCAGGTATGTCTTGAAAAAAATTCGTCTCGCACGACAAACAGAACGTTGCAGGAGATCTGCTCATCAAGAGGTAACTCGAATCACTTTGATATTGGTTTTGTAATTTCCTACTTTGCTTCTGTTTACTGTGATGCACTTTTAATGTATTCATATATATACATTTTGGAAATATGGAAATGCAGATGGCTCTGATTGCGCGAATTCAACACCCATACATTGTTGAATTTAAGGAAGCATGGGTAGAGAAGGTGAGACCTCAACCCTTTGGTTAAGACTGAAAAATTTGTAGTTTTTCCGGGAACTTGTTCTATAACAGTCAAATTGGTACTGAATTAGAAGTTGTGGATTCAAAATGTAGGGATGCTATGTTTGCATTGTGACTGGATACTGTGAAGGTGGAGACATGTGAGTCTTACAATTAAAATTCTTTATGATTTTCATTCATAATATATATCTATGTTTTTCACCGTTGTGCCTTGTAATACTTGAATAGGGCGGAATTGATGAAAAAATTGAATGGGGCATACTTTCCTGAGGAGGTATATTTTTTATTTTGAAACAAAATACTATTATTTATGAATGTCCCATCTTAAATGCCCATCGTGTATGATGTGGCAGGGGCAATTTTGATAATGATGAGAGAATGGTCTTCGTAGAGTTCAATTTTAGGCTTATACGATTGTGTTGATAATTGTGGGCATTGTTCAGAAACTCTGCAAGTGGTTTACACAACTACTTTTGGCGGTTGAATATCTACATTCGAATTTCGTTCTACATCGAGACCTAAAAGTATGTATATGAATGTTTGGACAAGACATCTGAATTTTCAATTTACTCACAAAGACTGTATAGACTGATTTGTTCAGCATCCTCTTGGCAGTGTTCCAACATCTTTCTCACCAAAGATCAGGATATTCGCCTTGGTGAGTTCATGTTGATCTTTTATTGGGTCCCAATGGATTTTTCACTAACTAGGAGTTCATTGGTCTAGCATGATGTTATGATTTTTTATTGTTCATGTTTTTGTTGTATCTAGGGGATTTTGGACTTGCTAAAACTTTGAAGGCAGATGACTTGGCTTCTTCGGTACGTGCTATATATGAAATTCACTTTTGTTTTCAATCTCAAATTTTAATTCCCTTAAAGGATGTAAGACTTCGTGCTAGGTTCTTTTTGTCATAGTAGTTAATTGAAAATAAAACAATACGAATGATGAGGAGGGAGAACTCATCAAACTTGCATCTAAAGACCCAAAACTCACAGTTACAAGACTATTACATTTAAAAAAAAAATGTTTTTATGTTGTTATTATTATTATTATTATTAGTATTATTTTAAGTTTTACTTAATTCTAGATGGAATGTTGCTCTACCAAGTATAAATGCTTCCATGGGAGCCGAAGTTACATTTTTTTTTTTGTTAAACAAAGTTACACTATGAGAGTGTTTTTCTTTTTTGACATAATTACTATTTTCTATATACACCTATGAGATTTATTCATATTTATCTAAATATGATTTTTTCTTTTTCTTTTTTTCAATTTTCAATTTTACATCTTATTATTTCTTTGATTTTAATCTTTATCCAGTTCCTTTGTTCAAAATCTTAATATGCCACATACAGATTTAGGATGATAAATGCTGCTTGCGTATATTTTATGACTATCAGTTCGAAACATTGGAGCATTTCCCTTTAATAGGTGTTGGATTAATCAAACCTAATTTTACTAAAGTTACAGATTTTGCAGAAAACCAGCAGTTTGGACCCCAATTTATAATCATACAATGAAAATTGTGTATGTGATTGTTTTGTAAATATTGAGTTATTTACATTTCGTTCGATTGGAATTGCTATTTTTTCTTTTTTTTCTGTATATTTTTTTTTCAAATTTATTTTCAAGACAAAGAGACATGATCAGCCATTGCATTCCCACTCTGGAAATTATAATTGTTTTGTGAATTCCTGCCCAGGTAGTTGGAACTCCCAATTACATGTGCCCTGAGTTGCTTGCAGATATTCCATATGGCTTCAAATCTGATATCTGGTCTTTAGGTATGCTATATGTGTTTTCTAGAGTATACTTGTGATGTTTGTAGATTTGTTACGCCTTTGCCTTAAATTTATTAATTGTTGACCAGGGTGCTGTATGTATGAGATGGCTGCTCATCGCCCTGCATTTAAAGCTTTTGTAAGATTCCTTATTGTTCTTTTACTTATGTTGGTTATTGTGATTTGAAATGATATTATAAGACTTCTTTTCCTGGTCCCAAGAATTGTATAGTACTGGGTTATGCTTTCTCTGTTTGTAGTATCCCATTGAAGAATTGAATTGTAAAGACTTTGTTGTTTCATTCTCTGTATTTGCTTTTCATTCTTCTCTTGGTAGATGGTACATCTTTATTGAACACAACAGCATAGTAGAGTGATAATTTTTTTAAGTACTCCAGAAAATTTACTTGTAATTCCGCAGCCCAGGGCAATTAGAAGCACATCCAAGATGTATTTACTGCTTTTGCCTTTTTTACTGTGGATCTTTATACAAAACTATCTGATTTAGAAGGACAGACGACCTTGTGCGGTGTGGATTTGGAAAAAGCATTCATGCTCAGGGTTTTAAAAACAGGGCGATACGATACGTATCGCCCGATTCGTATCGGTATCCCGGGGAACCTTTACGCGATTTTCACCGATACTGTATGTGTATAGTATTTCACAGCGTATCGCCTCCGATACGATACGTATCGGGTGTGTATCGCCCCTTTACGCCCCTTTACGCCCCTTTACGACAGAGAGGACCCAAAGTCTGAGAAATTTGTCAGAAATTCCTGACAAATCCAGCAATCCAGACCACAATAATCGATCCTTTTTTAAAAAAAAAAGCTAAAGCATCGAGAGGAAGAGTGAAGACAGAAATTTGAAGAAAAAATCAAAAGAGAAGAAGAGAGAAGAAGAGAGAAGGAAGCACGCCTGATTTGCCGTCGCCGCCGCCATCGCCGCTGCTGCCAGAAGATCCCGCCGGTGACCCATCGCAGAGTCGCATCGCACCTGCTGCCAGAAGATCCCGCCATCGCCGCTGCTGCCAGTTACCAATCGTAGCTGGTAACCCATCGCAGAGTCGCTGCTGCTGCCGCCATCTCCTTTTATATATATATATACATACGCAGCAGTGCTGAAGACTGAAGAGTCGCTCTCGGAGTGTTAGAATGATCCCGAGTGTGAGTGTGAGTGATGGTTATATATAAATTGAGTCAAAATTGGGGTGGAAAAGTCAAAATTGATATTTTATTTAATTTTTTCACACAAATCAAAGGCTGTTAATAAATTATTAATAGTATAAAAATTCTAAATTAGTATAAATTATTTAAGGCTAATTTTTCTATATTATTTAAATAGAGTGTAGATTATTTTTTAATAATTTTTAAAACTATATTAATTTTATATGACTTTTTATAAATAATAATTTGTTATATAAATTTATAAATCATAAAAATTTTAAAATAAAAACATTAATAACATTGAAAAACATTTATTAAAATAAATAAATAAATTCAAAACCTTTTAAAAATTTTATTAAAAAAATTTCAAAAAAATAATTTTTTTAAAAAATATAATAAAATTAAAAAAAGTGTAAAGGGTGGTTATAAAATTATTATAAATCAATTTATACTTAATTTTCTTATAAAATATATAAAATTACTACTATGATGAGGTGCACTTAATACTAGAGCCACTTACGGTAAATTTTTTGAAAAACTGACCGTTGGATTAGATACTCCTATTATGTATGCCTTGCCTGCCAAAAATCAAAGTGATCCAACGGTTGGTTTCTGAGAAAACTGACTGTGAAATAATTTTAATTGATTAATATATTTTTGAAGACTTGATAACTTGAAATAAATGCACTCGAACTCTTTGAAAACATTAATATATAGTACTAAAAGGTTAATACATGCATATCACTGCGTTTGGGGGTTGGTGTGAAAAAAAAAAAAAATTCACGGCCACGGCGCCCGATACCTGTTACGTATCACCCGATACACCCGATACCCGTTACCCTTTACCGTTACCCGTTACGGACCCGTTACCCGATACTTAAAACCATGTTCATGCTACGTATTTTTTTCACATATTTTGAGATGTGTCTTCGCAATGTAATAACTTGCTTCAGGTTCTATAATTTTTTCCCTTCACATATGCTTCACCGTTTTAAAGTTTATTACTTTGAAAGTATAATGGGTTCCCTTATTTTATGCCCATGCTATGAATTCTGCGACTTCCAGTTAATTTGTATTGAAATGTCTAATGTTGGCATTGTACTTCTTGTTTCAGGATATGGCAGGATTGATAAGTAAAATAAATCGTTCCTCTATTGGTCCTTTGCCTTCATGTTATTCCCCCTCCTTGTAAGTCTCAATGTACTGTTGTTAAGCTTATCAATTTTTTATTATTTATTATTTATTATTTATTATTTTGGTTCATGATATAAAACCATCGTATTGCATTTTATTAGTGTTGTCAATGCCTCATATAGGCAATGCCTAGGCTATTTGTTTCCAATAGCCATGCCTCTAGGCTTCAAGCCCCTGCAATGGACCCTATGCAAATTATGGTAGCAATGCAATTGCTTAGTTGGTGCTCAGGTGTTAGACATTATAAGCTGTTCCATAATCTATTTATAACCTTTTGCTTTGTTATTCCTTCTTAAATCATCATGTTACATTGTTACTGTTAGTTATTATCTTTGGCATAAATGAACTTAATAGAATAATTAAATATGGAAAGGAAAAAGAAATGGAAAAAAAATAAATTTATCATAGACTGAGACAAGGTGATTTGAGTGCAATATCTATGGCTTCTAAAATGAAACCCTGCTCATTAATTGTTGTTTTTGTTTGTGATTTAGTTTCAAGATTTTCCTTTTGGTGGGTCTAAGAATTGAAGATGAACTGCAAGTGTTTTAACAATTAAGTCATATTAAATATCTCTACTTTAATTTTGATACTAATATTAACCATGCATATATTTATTAAGTTACATATCATTTCCTTCTTTCTTCCTCATTTTATTTTATTTTTCTCGATCATTACAGATTGTTGGAAATTAAATAATGGTCGACGCCTCACATACACCCTCCATAGACTGCATAATGTTTTGTGGTTTTTAATTTTGGGGGATAAGGTCTAGTGAAGTTTGTTTGAGTCCATTGACTTATTTATCTCCCTTGCCCTAAGGAAAATTGGATGGCCAGGAAACACACCAAGTCTTGTATTTCCTTTCACTCGTTGAATCTACCCAAGTAGTCTTAGTCGTACTAGATGTCTAGAATTACTAACATCTGTTTTCTAGAGAGATGGGGTTTGGGTAGTAAAAATGGAGGGAACACAATTCCTAGCAAATGCATGAAAATTTTCTTCAATTACTAAACTTGTGAAGTCTCTCTTGCATTGTTGACTTCTATATTCACACACACTTGTTGACTTCTATATTTGCGGGCGCGTGCAAAGAGAGAGAGGGGGGTGGGGGGGGGGGCAATGGTGTAGGAAAAGGGGGAGGGAATCCAATTCTTTGCGATTGCCTAAAAAATCTCTTCAATTACTAATTTCTAAATTCCCACTTTAGCTTGAGAGAGAGAGAGAGAGAGAGAGAGAGAGAGAGAGAGAGAAATTTGTAAGTTGTGAAACACGGATTGTTCAGAGACCTCTCTATATCCCATATCGTATCTGTAGTATATTTTAAGGATAGGTAAAATTAACCTAAACCCTCTCTAAACCTTTATTTATATTTAAGGCTTAATTACACTTTTGTACCATGTACTTTGGGGTAGTTTTCAATATGTACTTTGTTTTTTCTCAATTTGGTACTTGTACTTTTAAAATTTTTTCAATCAAAGCATTGGGGACGACCATTAATATGACAAACGAAAAGCTAACATGGCAGTCGGGTTAGCCACGTAGCAAAAAGGAAGGATCCCTGTTCGAACGAAGACGAAACAAAGTTACCACGTGGTCTGGCCTATTGGAACCGAGGCATAAAAGAGGGTTCTAGTCCGTTCGAACCACCAAAAATTTTGAAAAATTTTATTCTATTTTATTTTGTTTGTTTTCATTTTCTTTGTCCAACATATCAAACCATCGTATGCATACACTCTAGAGAGGGCTACATTTGTGGTTCGAACGGGTCAGAACCCTCTTTTATGCCTTGGTTTGAACAGGCTAGACCATATGGGAATTATGTTTCGCCTCCATTCGAACCAAACATCCATTCGAACGGGGGTCCTTCTTTTTTGCCACATGGCTAACCTGATTGCCACGTCAGCTTTCTGTTTGTCACATTATCAGCTGTCCCTAATATGGCATGGGTAATTTGGCCGGAAGTCCCACATTAGAACAGTTTAATGGCAAAAGTCCTCTAAAAATTTGTTCTTTGTGAAAAGTCCTTTTGTCATTATTCGGACAAAATTACCCCTACCTTCATTTTTTCCCACAGGTTAACTGAGCTTAAACACACAAAAGCTCATTTGCAATATTTTTACTGCTGGGAGAGAGAGAGAGAGAGAGAGAGGGGAAAAGAAGAAGAAGAAGAAGAAGATCATGATCACTGATCCGTGATTTTGCAGATCCGTGAGTTGTAGATCATGATTCCCCTTGTTCCACCGTGATTTTTGCAGATCTGATTCATGAGTTGCAGATCGAGAAGCCGTGGCTACAGCTCCAAGCACCACCAGCGGCATCACGTGCTTGGCCATGGCTACAGCTCCCGATAATGTCGAACCCGGTGCTGAATGTGATAGCCAACATGCAGCAAGAAAACCATAGGTTGCAGACTTATTGTTTTCAATTGAAAACGACCCCCCCTCTCTCTCTGTCTCTGAAATTTTAAGGAGCTCGTAACTTGAAAAAGAACCAAAAGAACTTCGAAAGAACCACCATGAAAGAAACGGAAAACACCTGCAGACCTGCTCTTTATTTTCCCATGTGAGCTTTCCACAAGTCCACATTCGTCTCATATATATATATATATATACAGAAACGATCCATTAAGGACCGGTCCTTATCTTACAGTAAGGTCCATTCACCATTTTCTCACTTAGGATATGTATTTTGAAAAACTGACCGTTGGATTAGATAATAATCTCATGTATGTCATGTCTGCTAAAAATTACGGTGTTCCGATCATTGGATTTCAAAATATAGTTCATTTTCATTGTAACAGTATTTACCGTTGGATGTTGTAACAATTGTTTAACCGTCAGTATTTTAAAAACTGACAGTTGGATCACTGTGATTTTTGGCAGACACGATATAAATAAGAAGATTATCCAATCCAACGATCAGTTTTTCAAAATACCTATTCTAATGGTGAGTGGACCTTACCGTAATATTAAGGACATGTCCTTAATAGATCGTTTCTGTATATATATATATATATATATATATACAAGAACGATGCATTCAGGACCAAACCCTATTGTAAGATAAGGTCCATGAAGATCCACCGTTCATTTCAAATAAGGCCATCTAACGGTTGAAAATAATCTGCCTTTTTACACTTTGCCCGAGGTGAGCTAAAGCTGATTTTCACCTTTATCTCTTTCTCTCTCCCCCACTTTCTCTCTCTCTCTAACCCACTTTCACCTCCCATACGCAGCCTCTCCCATTTTCTCCCCTACTTTCTCTCTCTCTCTAACCCACCTTCCAATCGGCATCTCCGTCTTCCTCTGCTGCTGCTGCTGTAGGAAAAGCTCCCCTTTTTGTTTACTTTTGTCTCCCCTTCTCCTATTTCTCTTCCCCTATCTCCTGCAAGCTCATCGGTGTGGGAAAAAAGTCACCACTGCTCCATCGTTAAAGGCTCATCCGACAACGAGCTGAGCAAATCTTGAAGATCTCGTGTTTCATCACCGCTGACACGAAGCGTTTCGAGGACTCCCGTTTGATGATAGAACGTGGTCCTCTTTTTTCTTTTTCTTTTTGTATATGTACGACTTTGCGAAATCATCGATGTGAAGGAAGCTAAGAAAGGAGAATTTAGGATTTTATGAATTGTTGTTGATGTAAAGAGGAAGATTCTGGTGTTTACTGGAACAACAATGGAGATTACACACTTTTGTTTGTCCTAACTTCTTGTTCTTTGTGAGTTCTTCAAGGAGACTTTTTTTTTTTTTCTATTTGGTTGGCGAGAAATCTCGAGGAAAGAAATAAAAAAAATAAGAACGAAATTTGAATCTTGTAATCTTTCGATATTTTTGGTTTAAGAAAACAAATCTGAAGAACTAGGATTTTATTTAAAGTTGATCTCTCCTCTGTCATTTTCTTAAATTTTTGTCAATCAAACTCATCGCAGGCCTTCCATTTTTAATTTTGCCGAATCGTCGCGGGCGATTTGGAGGCCTAAATAAGTGGACACTCTCGACTGACTGTCGGAGAAGAGAGTCTTTCTTTTTTGGATAGATATGTAATTTGAGTGGCACGTAATTTTGAAGTTATTGTTTTTAGGAATGAGCTTGTTCTTCCTAGATATTTAAATTATTGGAAAATTGAATTGAAGAAGATGTTCAGTTCATTATTAAAGGTGCAAGTAACTTTTCTAAACAAAAAAATAAATTTAAATTGGATGAGATCTCTACATTCGACAATCTAAGATTGGATGAGATGTCTCACAAATTAAAAATTGTTTAATAATCATTGTACTAAAATTCAATCGTAAGATCTTCATAAGAGGTGGTCTTTGACTACCAGAATGTGAATTAAAAGATGACAATATTTGAGGATCAAAATTTTCACACAAAATATTCCTAAAAAAACGAGCACACAAATTGAAAGGAAAGGAATTCATGATTTGAGTGATTGTGAGAGAATTTTTTCTTGTGAAAAATAGCAAGACCCATGCTTAATTTACTACCAAAATTGATAATAAATTCAACAAGAGAGTGAGAAGCTTCAATTAATTCTCAAATTAATTAGTAGTTTTAATTTGTCTTTATAATATAGATTCAGCTCATGAGTCTGAATTAACTTCTCTAAACAAAAAAATAAATAAATTTAAGAACGCAAATTTATCATCATAAGGTTGAAAAAATAAATGATTAAATCAAACGTGACCATCTCTTGGACAATTTATATATATATATATATATATATATATATATATATATATATATATATAAACAGTAATTACAAGACTCTTTTACGGTCCAACACCTTCTTCAAAAGGGATTCACGACCAGGAAATGGATTGTAAATCTCCACCGTCCGATCCCTTCCATCGCCCACAACTTTCTCTCTCTTCAACCTCAACTTTCTCTCCTCAACCTCAAATTTAAATAAAATCCTAGTTCTTCAAATTTGTTTTCTTAAACCAAAAATATCGAAAAAATTACAAGATTCAAATTTCTTTCTTATTTTTTTGATTTCTTTCCTTGAGATTTCTCGCCAACCAAACAGAAAAAAAAATTCATAAAAGGGGAGCGCTTCATGTCGACGGTGATGAAACATGAGATCTTCAAGATTTGCTCAGCTCATTGTTGGATGAGCATTTAACGACAGAGCAGTGTTGACTTTCTTCCCACACCGATGAGCTTGCAGGAGATGGTGGGGGAAGAGAAATAGGAGAAGGGGAGACAAATGTAAACAAAAAGGGGAGCTTTTGCTGCAGCAGCAGCGGAGAGGAAGACGGAAATGCCGATTGGAAGGTGGGTTAGAGAGAGAGAGAGAAAGTGGGGGAGAAAATGGGAGAGGCTGCGTGTGGGAGGTGATAGTGGGTTATAGAGAGAGAGAGATAAAGGTGAAAATCAGCTTTATCTCACCTCGGGCAGAGTGTAAAAAGGTAGATTATTTTCAACCGTTAGATGGCCTTATTTGAAATGAACGGTGAAATCTTCATGGACCTTATCTTACAATAGGGTCTGGTCCTGAATGGATCATTCTTGTATACACACACACACACACGAAACCTCTGTTCTTTAGCCGTCACTCTCCTAAATTTATCATCGATATCTCCTATGTTCATTGGAAGCTTCGGCCTCGCAATTCTTCCTTGAATTTCTATTTCTCTCTCGATCCTAACTAATCCTTCTATCTACTTGATCGAGACCCTTCGAGAGATGAGCTCAGCAGTCGATGTTCGACCGATGATTTCTTCTTTACCGGAATTTGAATGTGCAGCGTTGTCCTTGTCGGTGAAGTTAGGGTTTGCGAAGTTAGGGTCTTTTTCAATTGAGATCAGCAACAACAGATCTGGCAACGGCGATGGAACTGCTTATTAAAAATGGACAGTAAAAATACTAAAAATGGACAATAAAAATGCTAAAAATGCTAAAAATACTAAAAATTAACAGTAAAAATGCTAAAAATGGACAATAAAAATACAAAAAATGGACAATAAAAATGCTAAAAATATACAATAAAAATACTAAAAATACAAAAAATGGACATTAAAAATACATTCAGGGGTAGTTCTGCCATTTTGAAAATTATTTATAAAAATTAGGACTTTTCGCATGAAACAAATTTTAATTAGGATCTTAAGAAGGCAAGAAATTTTAGGACTTTTTGCATTAAACTTTTATAGAGTAGGATCTCTCACCAATTTCCCCATTTGGCATTGATCGAATTTTTTTTTTCAAGTATAAGTATGAAATTGAGAAAAAAGAAAGTATAGGTATCAAATTGAAAACTACCCCAAAGTACAAGTATGAAATCGAAAAAAGCAATGTACAGGTACCAAATTGAAAATTACCCCAAAGTACAGGTATGGAATTGAGAAAAAACAAAGTACATGTACCAAATTGAAAACTATCCCAAAGTACATGGTACAAAAGTGTAATTAAGCCTATATTTAAAGATAAAAAGAAGACATGAATAGACATAAAGACCCCTAACACAAATAGAAACAACATATATCCTAACACTCCCCCCTGAAGTTTGAGAGTATGTATCATACATTCCCAACTTGTGACATAAGAAATCTAATCGAGCTTGAGCCAAGGACTTAGTAAAGATATCGCCAAGCTAATCTTGGGTAGAAATATAAGGAGTCACAATTAAGCTATTTTCCACTTTCTCATGGACTAGATGACAATAAACTTCAGTATGCTTAGTCTACTTGCGAAACATTGGGTTCCAGGCAATATGAATAGCAATTTGGTTATCGCAAGATATCGTCACCAGCAATTTAACTTCAAACTCAAGTTTCGATAAAAAATGCCTAATCCATGAATGTTCACAAGTTGTATAGGTTATAGCTCAATATTTGGCTTTTGCGCTAGATTTGACAACACTACTCTATTTTTTACTTTTTCACCTGCAAATTTCCTGCTAAATAGCTAAAATACCCAATTATGGATTTCCTATGAGATGGAGATCCTGCTCAATCATAATTAGTAGCTGTGGAAGTACCTTGCTGGGCTAAGTACTGATACCATGCTAAGTTTCCAACCTAAAGGCCTAAGCTTGTAGGTGGAGGGCCCATACAAGTATATGAAGCTATAGCAAGCCTTTCATTTAGGCGATGTGGGATAGAGTGGATTCTATTATTCTATAGGAAGCATGTCAAGAGAGAAGAAGATTACGAGTCGAATTTACATCGTTCTTGGAATCCATGACACCAAAAAATCTTCATTATAGTGGTTGTCCAAAAAAACAAAGGGCCAACTGACAATCTTTTGGTGGTTGGAAACTCAACAAAAAAATGAGAAACAACCTCAATCCTTAATCCTACCACCAATGGTATCTAGACAAGCAATAACACCAATCAACATTGCACCCATCCATCACATATCCACAGCGCGTGGAAAAAGAAAATAAGAGAAAGGAAGACCATAGAAGGGTGATTTGGCAACCTAGGATGGCTTATGGGTTTGGAATATTTTGGGAGTGAAAAAAGATTTCACCAAAGGCTAAAGAGCTTGTCAGAGGTAGTACCGGCATCATAAGAGGGTCGCCGGTAGTCGTTGAGGCTCGTCGGAGGGTAGGGCCGTAACAGGTTTGGTTCGGCTGGTTTTAATGTATATGTTTGGACCAAACCGAATATGTCGATTTAACAAATTTGACAACCGAAACTAATTAACGATACTATAGAACCATGAATCTCGGTTTGCAATTTTTCGCCTAGTTTGGTTGTTGTCACTGGTTTGCAGAAGGTCATGGACTGTACTAGAACACTATTCGCCAATCGTCAACTAGAAGCACTTTCTAGTGAAAACAAAAATTTCTACGATCTCATTGAATCATTCAATGATGGACAATAGTAGCGGCTTAAATATGGCTCGAGCTAGCAATTCAAGAAGGGTGTATATCTGCGTCATTGAAAAATATGCAGTTTTGTCGAACCCAGACCAGACTAGCCGGTTCAACCAATTGAATTGTGAATCGGTCCCCTCTCCGGTTGGGTAAACCCTCAAAGACCCATATAACTAAAAAATCGGCCTTTTTTGCAAAAAACATTCGAATGGCTGGTTTAATGGGTTTGGTCACAATTTAAGAGAGCTGACTGGTTTTTAAAAATCATTAAAAAGTCCCCAAAATGACTAAAATGCCCCCCAAAATTTTAAAAGACTCTTAAAGCCTAAGAGGCTAAAAGAGTAAATTTAACTAAAAACACCCTCAAATGAATATCCTTTATTGTAATGTGTGATTATGCGATTGTTATGGTATATTGGTATGTGTTTATACTATAGTTCTTTATAGTTCACAGTTCATAGTATTAAAATTTCAAATTTGATGAACCTTTGAATCCTATATGATAGAAATATGCTATTAGTATTATATATTATTGTGATATTGTGTGATTATAATTTGTAAAGAATAGAGATACGAACTTTTATAGTTTTTTTTTTAGCATATTTTTTAATAAATAATTAATAATTAATATGTTAATTACGTCATAATGACGTCACGGTTCAAACACAGTTGACACAATTGTTGAATTGGTGACTCGTAACCCGGTTACCTTTACGGTAGGATGATCGGCATGGGTTTTAAAATATTACAGATATGATGATTGTAGATGAAGAAAACAATGGTGAGGATTTCGAGGGTTTGCAGCTTGTCCACTTCTTAATGGCCGCCGTCGCCTCATCAATCTCAAAATTTTATCACTACCAGGCTTTCTTAGCTTCCAAACATATTAAAAAAACAAAGAAGAGTTTTAGATGTTGAGGTTTGCTAGCGATGGCTCACGTAGTCACCAGACAACAGTGGTGCAAAGTAAGGACTGAGGAGGGCAAGAGAGGGAGTGTGAGAGAGAGTCTCAGAGCTTTTAAAAGTGAGAGATGAGTACTGATTGGGTTTAGGTTTTTTCTTTAAACTTTTCTTATATTTTATTTATATATTATAATATTTATTTATTTTAACTTTCTTTTTTACTTTTCTTTTAATTTCTTAAAATATAAAATATATTAGGGTTAATAACCTTTTTGTACCCTGAACTTTGAGGGAAATACCAATGTGGTCCTTAAACTTTAATTTTGGTTGATTTAGTCCATGAATTTTAAAAGTTGTACCAATGTAGGACATCGACTAACGAAACCAACATTCCGTCAGTTAAATATCACATGGCTGTCCACGTGGCAACCACGTGGGTCTGACGTAGCAACCACGTGTGTCTAACGTGGCTTAAGTTGCCATTAATCACCCAACTTAGGTACTAAAATGTCATTAATCAGGCAACTTAAGCCACGTTAGATCCACATGGTTACTACATCAGACCCATGTGGCTGCCATGTAGACAACCACGTGATCGCACGTGACATTTAATTGACGGAATGTTAGTTCCGCCAGTCAAATGTCTTACATTGGTACAACTTTTAAAATTCATGGACTAAATTAAGCAAAACTAAAGTTTAAGGACCACATTGGTATTTCTCTCAAAGTTCAGGGTACAAAAAGGTTATTAACCCAATATATTTTTATTTTTATTGAACTTTTTAAATCTAACGGCTAGCAGCTGCGCTATGTCTACTATAAAGTACAGTGTTAGGTCCCTCGGGTAGTGATGCATTCTTGAAAGTTGAAATGCTTGTGGCAGACTCTTTATTAATCATTCCTTTCCTGATAGTTGAAAAGCTTGTCAGTAGATCTTTTATCATTTCTTCCTCCTTTGGTAGTTGAGTGACCCGTCCTTCACACTCGGTCGATTTGGTTCTCTCTCAGCTTTACGTTTTCATCTTTTAATACTGAACTGCAAATTCGATTTATTAAAATCCCAAAACCAATAAAAACTAGATACTGTATTAAAACCAATCAAATTGGTCATATTGGTTCGATTCAGTTTTTTTGGTTCAATTCGGTTTTTGTTCACCCCTATTGGAGGGTTACCGGTGCTCACTAGTTGTCGGGGTGGGTTTTGCACTTAAAAGTTTGGGTGGCTTCTCTGATACCATGTAGTACATTTTAGGGCTAGGTAAAATTAACCTATACTCTCTCTTAACCTTTATTTATATTAAAGATAAAAAGAAGACATGAATAGACATAATTTCCCCTAACACAAATAAAAATAACATATATATCCTAACAATATCCATATTAGATACTGAATGATACATATTGGATTCCTTTCTTAAGTATCCAAAAAACTAATACTCCTTCCGTCCCACAAATATAGGCCAAAGTGGTCAAGGCACGCATTTTGAGGAAGCTGATTAAATATTGATTTGGCCATATTTTTAATTTTTTTTTAAATACCCTACTACTATAAGACTAGAATAGTATTTAAAATTTTTTTTGGAAAAATATGGCCAAATCAATATTTAATCGGCTTCCTCAAAATTCGTGCCTTGACCACTTTGGCCTATATTTGTGGGACGGAGGGAGTAATAAATTTCATATACGGATACTTGGGGATACGTCAAGAGTTGATTTGTACCTTTTTTTTTTTTCAAGATAAAGGGTTCAATATGTTATTTTAAATAATAATATAGTCAATTTAAAAATATATAAATAAAAAATAGTTTAATAGGGGCTGAATTTCAATTTTGGAATCTCTTACTCTCACTCTCTCTCCTCTCTCAGTTCAGTTTTTTCATTTCTCTCTCTCGCTTTCTCTAAACCTTTTTAACGTTTGATATTAATGTTTTAGATCAAAAAGTAATTTAATATATAATAATATATTTATTTATCCCACTTCTCAAGAATTGTTGTCTCGGTGTAACCATATCACAGAGAGAGAGAGAGAGAGAGAGAGAGAGAGAGAGAGAGAGAGCAATTCTTTGCGGATTCCTGAAAAATATCTTTCAATTGCTGACTTCTAAATTTCCACTTTCTGTTTTTCATAGTTTTGTGTTCTCATATGCCGTCGAATGATGGACACTGTATATCATGATAGTAATTTATCAAATATTGTATGCACAGGAAAACGCTTATCAAGGGTATGCTGAGAAAGAATCCTGAGCATCGGCCAAGTGTAAGCTTCTCTCTGAAATTTCTTTCTTTTGTCAACTGTGAGAATTCTTTCCGGGAAGGGCATCATTTTAACAATTTGGATTTGAATTTTGGACAGGCGCCGGAGATTTTAAAGCATCCTTATTTGCAGCCTTATGTTGATCAATACCGCCCTTCCTTTAATAATCCTACGGCTGGTTCCCTAGAGAAACCTATTTCTACTGCTTGTGATACTCGAAAAAATATGGCTGAAAGCCAAATTAGTAACAGTTCCAATAGTGATAAGGAGAGTTTGCATTCAAGTGAGAAAAACATCCCAGCAATGGTGTTCAACTGTGATAACAAAGCCACTGACACCGATTTGGCCTCTATTGATGATGAAGTTGGCTCTGAGCAGCACTTGCCAAGTGATGAACAACATGGCACCAACATGTGCATTGTTAGAATAGATGAACAAGAGGTGATGAAACCCTCTCATGCTGAACAGGGATCCAATATTGAATCAAAGCAACCAAAAACAATTAAGAATATCCTGATGGCTCTTAAAGAGGGAAAAGTTAGAGAAAATAATTCCCCAATGAGAGGCAACTGTGGAAAGGTTGTATCCATCCAAAGAACTAATGCAGAAGCATTGCCTAAAGTCCCTAAACCCATTGCAATTATTGCTCCTGGCTTCAAGTCTAATGCAGCTACACCAACTGTAGCACCAGCAAAGTTAACCTCTGATTCTGCAAAGCGGAAACAGGAATCACATCCTTTCAAGCAGGTATTATTACAACATGATGTTCTCTGCTTTGATTTATTATGTTCCTTGAACTTATCGTTTCTTTTTCATGATATATGTCTACAGTTGCCTGCATTTGACTCCTCACCGAAGACTAAACCTAGATATGATGGGATTCCTCCGTC
Source organism: Hamamelis virginiana (assembly GCA_017140935.1). Classification (NCBI taxonomy): domain Eukaryota; kingdom Viridiplantae; phylum Streptophyta; class Magnoliopsida; order Saxifragales; family Hamamelidaceae; genus Hamamelis; species Hamamelis virginiana. Next base: position 120,595 of record JAESVK010000622.1, read on the forward strand.
TGGTCCTACAAAACAAGTTGCTGAAGATGGACTTCCAGCTAAGCCTAGGCAGAGAACCCCTCCTTCAAATATTGTAAGACGATCTTCACTTGCAGGAAGAACAAGGCAAGTGGGGCTTGACATTCATAACTCAGTGAGGAGAACAAACGTAGGTCCAAGTGAGACAACCCAAGAGCCTGAAAAGACTCAATATTTAGTGCCCAATGGTCACCTTACGCATGAATCAAGGGAGATCATACAAGAGTCTCAAAAGGCTCTAGGAGGAACTTCCAAAGGAATGCAAACAGATAGCAGTAATTCTGTCTCATCTTCTGTGTCGGTTCAAGGATTTGAGCTTTGTGATGATGCAGCAACTCCCTTTGTTAATTTGACAGAACAGATTCCTGATCATGAGCGTGTTACCCATACAGAAAGCTCAGTATCACATCCACCCAATAGCTCACTTGATTCGCATGTGCATTCTGAGATGCCTGAAAATATGTTAGGCGAAAACCATGGATGCGATAGTAGATCTGTATTATGCCCGGTTGAGACTTCTGAGGCTATTTTGGAGCTTCAGAATGTTACTGCTAGTAATCAGAAGGTGAGTTCAAGTGCTGTCTTGGAGCTACCAATCCCTAGTTCTGAAGAAAAATTTGTTTGTAAAGATGATGCCACTGTAAGCAGGCCTAGTAGTAGTAGGTCCGATACAATGCCATGGTTGAATTTTGCATCAACATCCAGTGGTGATGACAAGTTCACTGTAAGGGAACTTCTGTCATCAGTAGCAGATAGTACCCCTTCCATTGAACCCCCCATTTCATCTATCCAAAAGCATTTGCCGGCAGATAAAGGAGCCATCTTGGAAAATCCAACAATTGAAAAGCCAGCTACTGCACATCTTCCTCCAGCCTTTGATGATGTCATACACGTTATAAGGCACAGTAGTTTTCGAGTTGGGAATGAGCAGCCAGTAATGGAAACTGTGGAGATGGGGGTTCAGAGTATGGATGTTGGGAAGCTGATAAATGTAGTAAGGGATGAATTGGAGATGAGGAACAGTACCGCTCCTGTAACTCTTAAATCATCAAGTTGCTCCGAAGCAGTAAGTTTGAAACCAAATCTTTCTGATAATTCTGGCATTAAGGAAATGGATGTAGGAAACCTCATCACTTCAGTTCCAAAATTTGATTCGGCTGAGCTGGAAAAACCTAACTCGCCCCCGAGGGAAGAGGAAACACCAGCAAAGGAAATATTGGATGTCAAGTCATTTAGGCAGAGGGCAGATGCACTTGAAGGGCTACTAGAATTGTCTGCAGAGTTGCTGCAGCAAAATAGATTGGAAGAACTTGCTGTTGTTTTGAAACCTTTTGGAAAAGATAAGGTCTCCCCAAGGGAGACAGCCATCTGGTTGGCGAAGAGTCTTAAAGGAATGATGATGGAGGACTGTGGACGGAGTTCTTGAAGTATATCATATCCTGCTGGTAAGTGTTCTATGATTCCTTGTTTATCAAAATTGCTCTGGTAGTTCTTAACTTTATTCATGTTTTTCACTTATTCAAGTTCCGTTTGAATTTTTAAATAGAACACCAAGGCCACGTCTATTTTTTTTTTTTTTTTTTTTAATATTATTTATAATTCTTTCAATGCAGTATGTTGTTGTACATAGTGACTATACGAATTTAATAAGTTTTGTTTTCTGGCCCAATGTGTGGATATGCTGTAGTATGTAGTGAATGTATGAATTAGTGGGATTTATTTTTTACGAGGGCATTGGTATTAATTTTGTTCTTAATTGGTTCTTATTATTTAAATTCTATAAATATTGCTTATCAGTTGTGCCTATTACCCTAAATGCTAAATCAGACCTTCCATGTGTTTGGCTGTCGAAATTTCAATGTTTTTGAGTGTACGTACTGATCATCGTGTTTGTCTACACAAATCTTAAAAAGTAATAATTGATTAATCAAAGTCATGAATATCAATTTGTATCCGGCCTGTCCTCTTACGCGTTCTGCTCTTTTTAGATAAGGGCAACAAAGGTCATACCCCATGAATGCTGAATTGCATGGTTTTGTCAAAGGCGTAGGCACCACACTGATGTGTGCATTTTCTCTTATACTCGAATTCATTATCAGTTTGACTTTCTTTGAATGTGTATGAGCTCAACCCAAACTCAATTTTAGGCTCAGCAAGCCAAATCTAAAGCCAGTTTCAACTCACTCAAAATGCTGGCATTCGGCCTGATTTTGCCTATAATTCTCATTCATGAATTCTGAGTCTTTCATGAATAAGAAAATAGTTGGATATATGCTCTGATAAATGATCAAGTGCGGTTCACGTGGTGGTTGTATTAATTAGATCAATATGAATTTAGTAGGAAATATTTTAAGTGAGGGTTTCTTTAGTACACTTCCAGCCGGCAGTTTCTGCACATTACACTATCTCTGCTCTATTCTTTATTTTATTTTATTTTATTTTATTTTTATACTGAGGTAATTCTGGAAATGAATGGTAAGAAATAACCTTTTTTCCAAATAAAAGTAACTATGAAATATAGAAATTAAACACTGTATCACCAACATATTGTTAACATTGACTGCCAAGCAATCACAAATATCATACCGCAAATTAGATAATTGATAGAGAAGAAATCTCTGAATGTGATTTCATAAATACAGAAGCCCAAACTATAAGTGCCTACTGTATTAATTTTGAACCCAAAAAATAAAATAAAATAAAAAAATTATGTGCGTGTGTATTGAGCACAACTTGTTATATTTTCAACATACTTTACCTAAATTTTAATGTGGAATCCACACACTTAGAGGTGGGTCTACATTGGAATACATTTTTCTCGATGAGGAGATTAACGTGCTCCAAATCATAAAGAATTAAATGAGAAATTGTAGCTTGAAATCACCATATTAAAGTTGGTTGAAGGTTGTAATTTTATCCTTTGTCTCACGTTGGAGAGATGAGACATAATTAGTGTGTTTATATAACCCCGCCTTGGGCCTTGAGTTTGGGGCCCCAAGAGACACCCAAGTTTTGTGGAGGGGAAGAATCTAGCCAAACATGAGCCTGGACCAAAACACATTGCTTCATCCTCCTGCCAACGTCTTGCTTTTCTATTCAATTTCTTTATATATATATATATATAGAGAGAGAGAGAGAGAGAGAGAAGTGTTCTAGTTAGGGATACCTGACTTTAACTAAAATCAGCTACGAATACAAGCCCTTGGATTCTCATTTACTTAATGGATGATTCATCTCAAGATTTCAATCCAAGGGCTTGTGTTCTTAGCTGACTTTAGTTAAAATCAGGTATCCCTGACTAGAACATATATCTATATATATATATATATATATATATATATATATATATACA